>QLIY01000402.1:0-114109 GCA_003260075.1 Phallusia mammillata | reverse complement strand
GGTAGAGCTACTAACACCATACGTTTCTCCTGATCCAAAAGTGCTTAATTTTCGACAGGTGGCGCAAAGAGCACTTTTTTCATTTAAAACGGTATATCTCAAAAAATGCTAACGGTTAGGGCTATTAGGGTTGGGGTAAGGTATTAGCACTTAAAATTCAATAAAACTAACCCAAAAAATTAGTTACTAATGTAAAAATTTTATGTAAATATTTCCCAGCCCAACCCATTTATAGCCGCTAAATAAATAATTCAGCTCTTTACGCCACCTATCGAAAATTAAGCACTTTTGGATCAGGAGAAACGTATGGTGTTAATAGCTCTACCCAGTTTTTGGGTGTGGTCATAAAAGGTCACGTGGTACATTGTTTACATAAAAATCAAGTAATATTTGACATTTTATTAACATTGGTAATTACGTCGCACTTTTTACCGTCAGCTCTACAACGTGGTTTATACTTTACAGCACAAATTAGTTATTGTTGGAGATGGCGCAAGTGGAAAAACATGTTTACTTATACGTCGCGCTGTTGATAAGTTTCCTGAAGATTATGTGCCCACTGTATTTGAACAACATGTCTACAAGGAAAATATAAACGGACAAACTATTCAATTATCTGCATTTGACACGGGTGGGGGTGAAGATTATCACGTGTAAGAAGACGTGTTTGTTTAACTGCCCAGTGAACAAACTTGTTTCTAAGCGGTCAAGGGACATTGTTCACTTTTACATTTATATTGAAACACCCCCCCCCCTCGCGCTGTTGATAAGTTTCCTGAAGATTATGTGCCCACTGTATTTGACCTACACGTCTACAAGGAAAATGTAAACGGACAAACTATTCAATTATCTGCATTTGACACGGGTGGTGGTGAAGATTATCACGTGTAAGAAGACGTGTTTGTTTAACTGCCCCAGTGAACAAACTTGTTTATAAGCGGTCAAGGCACATTGTTCACTTTTACATTTATATTAAAACAGTGCTTTCACATTGTAACGTATGAATGATTTGTTACAGTCGTGCATATGATTCCTATAGTATGTCCGCGTTTGCAAAGTATCTAAGTACATTCTAATCTTTTATTAAGACATATGGAATAAGTAAAAAACTATTGCAGCTAGACATATCGAAATAACTATTATTGCTCTTTTGGGAGTTTCTTATTTTAAGTTACTTAACTTTACACAACCGTTAAAAGTGTGTCAACTAATTACCCCCCCCCCCATTGTAACGTATGAATTATTTGTAAAGTCGTGCATAGAATTGCTATAGTATGTCCGCGTTTGCAAAGTATGTAAGTACATTCTAATCTTTTATTAAGACATATAGAATAAGTAAAAAACTATTGCAGCTAGACACACCGAAATAACTATTATTGCTCTTTTTGGGAGTTTCTTATTTTATGCCACTTAACTTTATATACAACCGTTTAAAGTGTGTCAACAAACTATTTGCTATAGGTTTGGCAATTGATATTCGGATCTTCTTTTTACAGATTGAGACCTTTGTATTACCCAGAGACTGATGTATTTTGTTTGTGTTTTGACGTTGCTTGGCAAACTTCATTCGAAAATATCAAATCTGCTTGGATTGAAGAATTATCTCATCATTGTCCTGATGTTCCAGTTCTCTTAGTCGGTTGCAAGATTGACCTGAGAACAAATGAAGAGAAAATAAAGGAAATGAAAGAAAAGAACCTTCAGTTTATCACGTACGTCTGTGGTTGATGTTAAAGTAAGAAGTGAAGCACGTGTTATTAACAAATAAATATTTTTAGCGAGAAACAAGGCCACGAGATGTCAGCAGAGATAGGCGCTGCAAAGTATGTGGAATGCTCAGCGCTGACTGGTCAAGGAGTTGATCACGTGTTTCAGAACTTGGCGGAATTGGCCAGGAAATATTTTATTGAAACCAAAAACAAGAAAAAATGTGTACTAATATAATTTCCAAAACTCTCTGACACTTTTAGTAGTTGTGAAAATATAATCGATGTAGATAGTTTCATGCACACGACATGATTTTTCTAAACAGCATACGGAGTGGACTTTTGACCTCATTATCCTGCAATAATCCTAATCATCAAAATTGACTGCAAACAGAAATGAGAGGAGCTGTACTTTACCGTTTTTTTTGTAAAAATGCGGATGCATTTAGATCAGCGGTTCTCAACCAGTGGGCCATGGTTTGAATTAATCTATTTACGGAATAAAGTTACTTTGGGTTTCTGCAACTCCGTATGTTTATCATGTAATAAACTACTTTGTGATTACAATAAACCTAAATAGCAGCATATCCATTGTCCAATTACTCGGTCATAACTGAAAGTGATTGATTAAAGAATGGAAAGTGCTGTTTTATGATTTTTTTTAATATTGCAATTTCTTAGGGCGGGTCTGTTAAATACAAAACACGTCAAAAAACTGTTTTGCTTTGTATCTCTGCTTGTTTGAAACTTGCATTGTTTAAGACCTATTACGTTTAAACGCAAACCAATTTTATGAATTTAAACTGCACGTGGTAACTCAACTTATTTCGTATACTGCATTTGCAAACGCATGACTGAAAAACGGAATTAAACGGCATTTTACGCCCAAAGACATCTGACACTAGGCCCAAACCATTAAAAAACAATTTGCTAATGCATAAGTTATTTTATCTTTATATAATTTCAAGGTGACATCACGGGAATTGTAAAAGAGATAAGGTTCTTTGTTGGAATATTAGACACCTATTAAAGAAAGTTTACTTAAAACATTCAAAATAAACATATCGCTTTCTACTTTTCTTATTTGTTCACATTTTAGGTAATGATTTTTCAGCCTAAATACGATTTTGTTCGTAAAAATGCAGATTTCTTTAAAAATAGTAGTAACTACGAACGCATATTCGTTTTGAAAGAGAAAAAGAGACATAAAAGGAGAAAAGAGAGAAAGGAGGAGTGAGAAAGAGAAATGTTGGAGGTGGCAACGGAAACAAGCGTCATCCAAACCCATCTAAAAATACACCGTTGTGTCCTTCAAGTATGAAATATTGCGAGACGACGACGCCGAACAGATCATGATAATAACTTGCCTGTCGAGCAATCGAGCAACGATGCTGTCGCTGTTTTGCAAGTTTCCATTCAACTTTGTATTGATAAAATTCAGAACCTGGGCTATATCAATCATTACATAAAGTAAGCACATGTCTTTGATAGCAAATTGGGCCGCCTATAGTTTCTGTGACAATGCAACGCATCAAGTTTTGTGTAAATAAACAAGTCGTAACAGTTAATTCGCTCTTAAATCCGCTCGGTTTTGGGGTAGCTGTCAAAAAGATGGACTGCTATAACCAGGGTTGTCGTCGACATGAGCCCCAAAAAGGGACAACCAAAAAATAAAATTTTCATACGAAATGCAACAAACGTCTTCGAACAATCTTTTGCATTGGTAGAAAAAATCTGTTTCTGTTTCAGTAATCCTTGTTTGTAGAATGAATATCCAACTTTGTATTAATGTAATTTAAAACCAGGTCTGAATTAAAAACATGTGCCTAGGGCAGGGGTTCCCAACTGGGGGACTCGTACCCCTTGGGGCTACGAGATTCAACATCAAGGGGTACGAAGATCGTTGGGCAAAAAGCAGCTTTTCAAACAGATTTCACAGCACACTTTTATTTTGGAATTGTAAACTTATTGTGCGATTACGGTCTTTGCTTTGAAAAAAAAACTACCTACAAATAAATTGTTGTTATTTAGTACGAAGCTCATTGTCTCATAACAAGCTTTTTTCATGCTGCCAGCAATAAACAACAAAGCACAAGCCACAAAGTTACGAAAAAAATGCATAGATAAAGGAGGCATTCAATGTAGTCCTGCTGTAAATCTGCTACAAAAACTAGAGAAAATAGGGGAAGGCGGGGCAAAACGGACACCTTATTGTTTTTATATTAAAAGAACTGTCATGTCACTACCATTTTGTTTTGTGTAACAGTTAAAGTTAAACTACTAAATGTGATGTAAAACTTGGAAACACTGCTGCTCTTTCTAAAAGTCTAGAATAGAAAAAATCTCAAACATGAGAGCCTAATTTTATTCTTTCATAAAAGGTTTAATAAAATATTTTTACAAGTTTAAACCAGTTTCTATCAAGACAGCTAAATCTTTTAGTGTAGTTAAATAATAAGCTTATTAAGGCAAAATCCATCCGAATTTTTTGGGGGTTACGGAGAATGCTCTGACCCGACAAAGGGGTACGAGCAGCAAAAAAGGTTGGGAACCCCTGCATGGCCTAGGGCATCAAGGCAAACCGGTAAAAGTTTTGATATTTAAAGTCTAAACTGTTTAGGGCATCCAACAATTCTTGTCTGCAAGTTGTTGTTGTTATCTTTGTATTTTATTAATACAAGACAAAACAAGTGACCATTTAAGCATTGATTGCATCTTTGGTATTTCTGGCACAGAGTTGTTAATCAATACTGTTTCGGGCTTAGGTATAAATAAAACGGGTTCAATTTGGACCTTACTTTACACTTGGCCCCATTACGAGTGTAATTCGGATTATAAAGCAACAAAAGTTTGAACCGGTTAAAAACGAAACAGGAACAATAACTTATTAACTAAAAATTTGCTTGTATACTTTGCAGAGAGGAATTTCTGACAATGAAAGACGAGCTCAGTAAGTTTTAGCTAATTAGAAAAACAAGAAAACCCTGGCAATTTGTTTTATACTAAAGCTACTATTAATGTTCGTGTCTTGTGCACCTAAGAAAACCCTGTTACATAAAACGTAAAAAACAATGTTGCACAAATTTTGTAAAAAAAACGTTATAAAAAACCTATGACAAAAAGCGAAAGTTAAATTTTTTTAGAAGCAATGGACTCGCTGGATGCTAACGATTTTCGGGAAAGCGAAGCGGATACAAAATAAAGATCGGGTAAATATATAATTAGTTATTATTCCCATATGATAACAAATTTACAGTTTAGAACCTTACTTTTGATATTTTTTGTTTCCTATCGACGAATTTTTGAACTTAAAATACAAAACCGAAACATGTTTTTATTGTTTTTTGCAGACAACAAGCCGACCCTAAGAAGAAATAGGATTATTTTTTCATTTTGCTTATGCTGAAAATAAAAATCATGTACTTGGTTTCGTTGCTCTATGTTTTTGTGTAAAAACAAGTCCGAAAGACAGATGTTTATGTCAAATGACTTTGAATTGTGCACAAATTTTTTCGCCACCTTCCCATAAAGCTTGTAGAACGGGCACACTAACAGACGTCAACGCACAAAACTGCCATTAACCCACACACTAAATATTGTTCGACGCAAGTCAACAATAATAGGACACGTATTCATAATTGCAAGACGATAAAACCATGTTGCAAGCAGGTTTTTTTTAAGGTTTGGTTTGGGTGACCGCTAAGTAGTTTCAAGAGACCGCAAGTGTTTAATTTAAATACCAAAAAATAGCCATTTCCAAATTTTGGGAAACCGCTGGAGAAATTTGCACCTTAAAAAAGCACTGGTTGCAAGCACTGTAGCAAAATACAGCACGAGCCACATGTGTAAACTAGGGTTGGCAAGCTGGTCAATTGATCGGTCAAATAATATTTTTAATTTTAAAAATCAAATAGAGCATTTTTTTGCTTCGGCTAGCTATTTGGTTGTTTGGAAGTGTAAAAAAAATTCTAATAGCCTTCAGGTAAAGTTGCAGGCATACTTTTGATTTAATAAGAGCTTTGAAAGCCAAGGTAGATGTACTTTGTTCATCGGAAATAAATAGCCAAGCTGCAAGCAGCAGCAGTTTTGTCATGTATGTTTGCCGATTGCTATATAACGTAACACTCATTCTTATCAATTAAGACATAGATGAATAGGAATAGTGGTCCATCTGGCTATCTTCTGCTACGAAGCTGACATGTGCTGAATACGGGACAGGCAACGGTACTTGTGATTCAACTTTCGGCGGGTTTTACGCTAAGCCTGAGTAGCTCAGTTGGAAGAGCGTGAGTCATGGAAAGACTCCTGTCGTAGGCTAGATTTTTCTAGCCTCCGCCTTACCCCCCCCCCGTGATTCAACTTTCGGCGGGTTTTACGCTAAGCCTGAGTAGCTCAGTTTGAAGAGCGTGAGTCATGGAAAGACTCCTGTCGTAGGATCGAATCCCATCGCAGGCTAGATTTTTCTAGCCTCCGCCTTGCCATATGGTGGTGAATGCTTCGTGGCCGGCTGGTTGGGTATGACGCCTTCAATGGGCTTGGGATATACTACTATTTCATTAATATTAACATTTCACTAATCGGATTTGCTAGTAGGGGAATCGCCGCTCAAAACAAACAGCACACAAGATAAGACAACAAAAAAACGAACTATCTCTTTAATTGTCCATAGTTTAATGAGACGTGTGCAATCTAACAACAGTGTTGGAAACAGTTGATGCTATGTTTTTGTTATGTTATGCAGATTAAACAAATAAGTAGTGACTATACACTCAGGATATAGACATCCTTTCTTAAACAATGCCGCTTGTCGAATTCACGATCCCAAACGAGCTTTGTCATATCCGTGTTATAGAGACATGTTTATGTTTTATTCTGTTACTTCAATGCATGTATATTAGATTACGAGTGTTCTACATTGGAACAGCAGATACCTGTACAGGAGCATAAGCCGAATTGATATAAGATGTTGAAAATTGCACTTGTTTTCATGCTATTTGCTGTTGTTGTGCAAGGTAAGTAAATATGTTGGTTATCGAGGGTAATGATATGTTTCAAAATGTCCTTGTATTAAAGTACTTGTGTTGGAGTGTCCGTGTGTCCAAATGAGTTTGTTTAAGACTGCCCGTTTGTATAAGAATGTCGGCCTGTCCGAATATGTTTGTGTCAGTGGTGTGTTGGAAGTACTCTTTTTAGATTGTCCGTGTGTCCGAATATTTTTCTGTAAGATTTGTCCGTGTCAGTGTCGAAATTTTTTTGTACCAGAAAGTTCGTGTGTCGGAATATTTTTGTTTTGGAATATCAGCCTGTCCGACCATTTTTGAGTCAGATTGTCGGTGTATCCGAATATTTTGTTGTCAGATTGTTAATGTATTCGAATATTTTTGTGTCAGACAGTTAGCGATTTCAAAAAATGTGTTGGACTGTACGTAAGTCCGAATATTTTTGTGTTACACTGTCCGCGTTTTCAAATTGATCTGCTTTGAAATGGTCGGTTTGCATGCCAGTATACTTCGTGTCCCGATTTTCCTGTGTCTCAATGCCGTCTTTTCGACTGCCCAAGTGTCGCAATAACGTGTTTACTTGCTTCTGCATTTAAACAACTTGTCTGTGTGACCGTTTTATTAAATATGTTTTGTGCCTAAATAAACATCAAGATGCAGACTTGTTTTACTTCAGGTTGTCATGACAAGAGAAGGCGTAAACGCGCAGTAGAAGATCTCAATCTTTTCTTCGACAATTGCATGGAGACAAATGGCATCACCGATTTAACTTGGGGCCCCCCCCCCAAACATCAAGATGCAGACTTGTTTTACTTCAGGTTGTCATGACAAGAGGAGGCGTAAACGCGCAGTAGAAGATCTCAATCTTTTCTTCGACAATTGTATGGAGACAAATGGCATCACCGATTTAACTTGGGCAAGCGTGGTGGATTTTGTTATCAACCATGGGTCTTGGTATTTTGCCGGAGAACAGTCTTGTGATACTCTTGAGTATGGCGAGCCAATATTGATAACTATTTTATGCAGAAAATTACATGTATTTCCTGGATTTTGGGCGAGCTGTTTCCAAACTTTTTCACCAATATGAATGCAATGAAAGACTTGTGTACATAGGCGCCGGCACGTAAGGGCACTTGTGCCCCCTTGGAATTTCAAAGTACCCCCAATTACAATATTACCTAGAAAAACTGAATGACTGAGAAAAGGATAATGCTCTAAGAAGGGAAGTTAATATAGTCAAAACAAATGTCTAAACAAGCGACTTATGACAACGTTGTTTCCATATAGCCTCTGCCGTTTTATGCTTTTTGAACAAGCAAAATGGTACATAGTTGCGTGGCTGTGCGGGGATTTTTAACTGTTGACACAAATCTTATGCATATACTTTACGCCATGTGTAGCCTACATAATTACTGAATATAGTAATCTATCCCTCCAAGTATGTGGGTTTTTGTCAAAATTCCCCCCTGGAAAAAATTCTGCCGGCACTTTGTGCTGTTGTGAAAGTACTAAATGTGTTTCATTCTAGAACCAAAACGGAAGAAGCAGCTTGCTGGCGAGATTTTTTGGACTTTCAGTTGACTCCGCCGGACAGAGATGTCGCCAAACAATGCGTTTGCGATTGGTTATTAAACAGTACCGGGCAGTCCTGTAAGTCACTTGCTATTGCTGCAAAGTTACAATTTTATTTGTTTAATACATATTTGTTGCAAGATTCAAATATGCTACAGCAATAATTTTCAGTCATTTAAATTCTCGTTCACCGTTCCCCACAAAAAAATCAATCTTAGTTTTTGTAATACACTAATTTCGCAAATCTAAAAAATACCTGCATTTACACCTCGCTCCCCAAAAATGTCAAATTTAGTTATTGGTGGAAAACGTTTTAATTCCATGTTAACTTATATGCGGCAACAACTATATATCTTACTTCTTTCTTGGGTCAACTGCAATAACGGGCTGTCAGCACTTTATGTGTAAATATTAAAAGAGTGAAAACGATAAAAAACAGACATAAGACCCCCCCCCCTTGTAATACACTAATTTCGCAAATCTAAAAAATACCTGCATTTACACCACCCTCCCCAAAAATGTCAAATTTAGTTTTGGTGGTAAAACTTTTAATCCCGTGTTAACGTATGGGCGGCAACAACTATATATGTTACTTCTTTCTTGGGTCAACTGCAATAACGGGCTGTCAGCACCTTATGTTTAAATACTAAAAGAGTGAAAACGATAAAAAAACAGACATAAGATATAAGCTTAACAGTCGCAACACAGCCCCAGATCTGCTCCCAAGCCTCGTGGAGCCACGTCTCTTTCATTATTCGCTACACGCGACGTACCTTAGAAAGGCAATTCGTCAGAGAACGTCACCAAAAATAAAAACCTCATTTATATCCATGACTCTTTTATACTTTTGCAGGTCCAGCAAAAAGAAAAAGAGAAATTCTGCCTGGTATGTTGCCATACATAAATTTCTATGTGACATTTGTTTAATCGTCCTCGTTTGGACCACGTGTCAGTCAACTTACAAATATGCCATATTTTGCTTTGTCGGACGCCAAATCTGAGCAGTTGTTTACAAAACCCCCCCCCCGTTGCCATACATAAATTTCTATGTGACATTTGTTTAATCGTCCTCGTTAGGACCACGTGTCAGTCAACTTACAAATATACAATGCCATATTTTGCTTTGTCGGACGCCAAATCCGATTAGCCTGTATTGCCAGAAGTCGGTGTCAAAGTATTATTTACTGGGATTGATGCAGTAAAATTGTTCAACAATCGGAAAAATGATAAACTAAGCTCAATCAATTATTAACAGAAGGGGGCGATTTTTCGGTCCGGGATGATGACAATTGCCCATACGTGAGTGCTGTTGAGTATACAAGACGAGTTCAACAAGCAAACCTCGAATTACAAGACGATCGAACCACTGATCACTTTCAATCTGTCATCAAATACGTCCAACTAGAAGGACTTTGCGTCTGCGCAGAAGAATAGTAAGTTTGTTTGTTTTGTGAACAACAGCTTTCTTTATTTTAATTGCCCGAAATAATAACAATGGGTATGGCAAATTTTATGAGCTAATAACTTAAGAACGCTTAAACCCTGGTACCCAAAGTTAAAAACTACGTACAAAAAATGTTTGAAAAGAAATATTTGTAGTGTTTTTTTCTCTTTTAAAAAACTTTGTGTCATAAAAAAGCACACAAAAAGAGCGTACAAAAAAGTGGAGCTGTTTCCAACTTAAGCAGGCGGTGTCCAAAAGTAAAACCGTTATTACTTTACCAATTGATAAGAGTCAATTCTTGTAGAAGTTGAAAAAGGGCGTTTTAATACCTGCATGTATTCTTGGAATGGTAAACGCCGTTTTACTAAAACTGTTTTAATGCTCTATTTGCATGCACAGTTCTTGCAACTGCAATTTGACCTATCACAACACAGCTCATCTTCAGCAACAACTACCCTGTGAATCTTGCTGGCCAACCCGTCTCTATTCGATGGTGAGAGACGATTCACCTTTGAAACCAGTTCTATTCCAAATCACCACAGATCTTGAATACTTATGTACGTAGACTTTTGCAAATCTCATCCGATTTTGTAATTACTAAACGGTTCATAATGATTTCGACTTTTTTCTGTTTATTGTGCTTTTAGTTGTAAAAACTGGTGATGCACCAAATCCGCCTATAAATGTTCGGGCCGAAACCGAACATTCGGCCATGAGGTCGAAAAATTTCGGCCAAATCGGGCCGTATGGATGTTTTTAACTGAGTCTTGCGTTGTTGATGCGAGTGAACTTTATTTTGACAAACCAAAATCACTTTACCAATTTGCGAACAAACTTTACTTAACTTGTATTATTTTGCAGACAACATGGCCCGTGTTTTATAGATACAACAAATAGTTAATTGTGACGTTTCGTGTGGGCGAAAATGAAATTTAAGGCATTAATTTCATGCAACCAAAAAGTAAGGATTCGGCCGAATTTTCAAAAAAGTTTAGGCCGAAACCGAAGCATCGAAAAATAGCGTACTCGGTCGAAATGTTTTCGGTCAACCCTAAACTTTGGTGCATCAGTAGTAGAAACTAGGTTGGCGAATCCTATTGGCAGGTTGACAGGTAGTGAGCGACGTATACGTTTGTCTTTGAACGAGTGACTTTTGACCCTGTACAAGCACGCTAAATAGCATTGGTAAAACCACAACCAAATTTTTGTCAAATGTGAGTAGCAAAATGCGCCTGATAGAAAAAACACAACAACAACGTAGAACGTGCAGCTACACGTTTAGTACTGTTTTGTGCGCGAAAAACAACAACAATTTTGTTGCGCCAAGTTCTGTGGTTTGCAAAGACGTTATTTTGTTGCGAGTTTGATTTCAAAATTGATCGCATTATTTTCACTTTGTCATGTTAAACACGTTAAAAGTGTGTCCCGTTTTGTTTTACAGCACCGCCTTGCTAGGATGCATGTGGAAAACATGACAAGGCCACAGAGAGAAGAGCTTTGTCTTCATTTGTTGAATTAAAACTTTATTTAAACAGAAAACGCAGATATGAACTTGTTTGCGAAGGTCGAAGATCTTGCTTTTTTGCGCAGAAAAAAAATCTGTTTTTAATTTTTACATTCTCTTTTGCGAGATCTTTAAGCTATTAAATTTCGCTTTATTAAGTATTTGATTTGCTCAAAAACGAAACGTAAATTAAATAAATACATATTTGGAGTTTACATTCGTGTCAAAACTCTTTCTACGTCCCGGATTGACATAAAATACAGGTAAAGAACTAAAAGGGGTAAAGAAAATTTAATTTATAATGATTTATAACAATTGTGTGACAATTTCGCTTTTGTGCTGTAGCTAATCAATGTACAGCATAGTGACACTGACATAGGTGTACATTACCTGACCTATTTAAACCATCAACCTCACAATTGTGGACTAAAACCGAAAAAATACAAATTGCATCTACATCTTATTAAACACTGATTTAAAGAAACAAAGTTGCTTAAAACAATATCTCACAACTTATGCACCAGTAGATCTCGCACAACCCTGTCTTGATGATGGGTTTACAGTCCAGAAATGCAAAAGCAAAATGCTGTTTATGCATCAATACAATAGGCTATTTCCGTGAAACTGTCCTCTTACCGCCAGTCAAGCATTCAAAATTTCCTTGCCCAGACACTGTTGCACGATTTCAAAATTAAAACAAATAAAATTATTCCTAAAACACACACGGCACGAATTTAACCTCAAAATGTTTCAACTCCCATCGCCTTACCGTCTGCCCTAATATCTGACCCCGCCCACAAACAATTAAGGGGCGTGGCATCGTCCTTCCAAAACTGCCGGTTCGCAATAATCTGACCTCTACCATAAAGCGCACGTTTAAAACCGGTCACTGGTCCATTGGCGTCGTGTCCAAGTCTCTTTAAGGCCGCTATAACTTCTTTGGATATCCCGGTTTCTAAGTTAACTTTACCTACTGCCCCTAAATGCCCTGAACCAACTAGCAATCTTGGGGCGTCAAGAGCTTGCTGGGGGTCCATGCCGTATTCTAACATGTTAAGAAGGACCTGCAAAAATATCAGGTTTAAAGCTACAAGCAAAAAAGGGATAGAACAAACAATAGAAACGCTATACACGGATATGTTTAAAAGTTTACCCCCCCCCCGACTTCTTTGGATATCCCAGTTTCTAAGTTAACTTTACCTACTGCCCCTAAATGTCCTGAACCTACTAGTAATCTTGGGGCGTCAAGAGCTTGCTGGGGGTTCATGCCGTATTCTAACATGTTAAGAAGAACCTGCAAAAATATCAGGTTTAAACCTACAGATATAAAAGGAATACAACAAATAATGGAAACACTATACACGGATATGTTTAAAAGTTCAATGAGGAAAATACCGGCCCAAGTAGATGTAAAATTTGACATGTTTTTTTATTCAAACATTGGGCAAGAAATCCCCCCCCCCCGCCCAAATAGATGTAAAAAGCGACATGCTTTATTATTCAAACGTTTCAGCAGGATATCACTGATAATGGCATCAGCATTTGCCGAATCGTTTGGATAATAAAGCATGCCCCTTTTTACGTCTGTTTGGGCCGTTATTTTCCTCATTAAAAATGGAAAGAAAATAATTAAAAACTTGCAAATAACCTGTATTTATCCCTGAAATAAACATTGTCACTTTGAAAAACGAAAAAAAAAACAGTTTGCCCCCCCCCCCAAAGATTACTGTTCACAAAAAAACGAAAAAAACAGCTCGCCATAGCATGCTTCCAGCTGCACCCGCCCACCGAGGATAAAAATAAACAAACAAACATCTTGATACCTGCACATGGCCTTGTGGTTGCATAAAGCCTCCCATCACACCATACGACATAACAGCTTCTCCAGTAGAAGCATCAGTTAGCATAGCAGGTATAATAGTGTGGTAAGGACGTTTGCAAGGTTCCAGAGCATTAGGGTGACCTAATTCCAGTGTGAAATTTCTACCACGGTTTTGCAAAGAGAAACCACAGCCCTTCGGGACAATCCCAGTACCAAAACCCATGTAATTGCTGTTTATAAAAGAACAGAAATTTCCATCTGTGTCAGCTGTTGTGAAATAAACTGTATCGCCATGTGAAGTTCCATTTTGTTCTACAAAGTGAAAATGTAAAAAAAGACTCTTGTTCAAAATTAGCAAACAGTTGCAAAATTGTTTACATTCGAAAACTCAACTTAAATTAAATGAAAACAATGGGCAAAAACAGTCAATTTTCTAGAGAGCACACATACAAGCAAAAATCCTTTTTAGAATATTTGCAACAGTTTTACAAATAGATAAATATAACTTACTTCAACCCTCACTAACAGTAAAAGATTCTAAGTCAGTGTCTGTTTATTGCTGATTGTTTTGTTGCAAAAGACAAACATTCTTAAAAAACATCATACCTATTTCGCTGCATTCCATTGCCTTGTCCTTTTTAATTTTTTTTGCCAATTTTTGTCCATAGTCTTCACTTAGCAGCAAATTAAGCGGAGGTTCACAAAAATCCATGTCACCACAATACTTAAGAGCATCATTGAAACTCAACCTGTGTGAATCATTGTGAATGGGTTACAAAATTTGATAATATCTGCAAAAGTTTATTACCCCCCCCCCGTCCTTTTTAATTTTTTTTGCCAATTTTTGTCCATAGTCTTCACTTAGAAGCAAATTAAGCGGAGGCTCACAAAAATCCATGTCACCGCAACATTTCAAAGCATCATTAAAACTTAACCTGTGTGAATCAATGTGAATGGGTTACAAAATTTGATAATATCTGTAATAGTTTATTACCATCAGAAAGAAATGAGTAAATATTCACCATATCTCCCAAACTAAATGATACAATCCTCTAATCAATTTACAAACTTTTAAAATTGGATTCCTCAATTATCCATTCATTATTTGTTTGTTTTTGCAGCTATTCTTTACACAGTAGCCATATATCTTCAAGATTTTTTACCTGATTGCTTCAGCTAGGATATGTAAATACTCTGCACTATTGTGCTGCATCTCAGAGAAGTTGAAGTTTTTTAAAATGTTCAAAACCTCCAAAGCCACAAGTCCTTGACCATTGGGTGGAATTTCCCATAAGCGAAAACCTGCAGAAAAATATGCCCAATATTAGAATTGGCATGAACTAGATATGTGACCATAAAACCACTTTTTAACCTTTAAAGTCTCTGAGCATTTTTGCAGTTCTAATAAAAATGATATGGGGTTAAAAAATTTGTGAGTTTGGGGTGTTTGCAAACTCAAAATATGTTTTACAGAACAATTTTAAACCTGTGAAATTATGGTTTAAAAACAGTGCTCGAACAAATAGATTCAGCATAACATATGGACAGCTTGGCCTTCTCAACAAAATATAGCATTGTAATTGTTTTTGTTTTAGTCAATTTTGTTTTTGCATTTGTCAATCCCAGCAATTCAACCCCCCCCCCTTACAGAACAATTTTAAACCTGTGAAATTATGGTTTAAAAACAGTGCTTGTAATTTAGTACAAATATTCATTTAGCATAACATATGGACAGCTTGGCATTCTTCACAAAATATAGCATTGTAATTGTTTTTGTTTTTGTCAATTTTACACAATTCTATGGTATTCATTTTTGCATTTGTCAATGCCAGCAATTTATTCAAACATATCATTTTACATATGATACAGTGTTGTTGCAAGATATGCATACAAAAGAAGACAGGTTAAAACCACTGGGTTTGAATTCAATAGTGAAAATTGCAAAATATTTAAGTAGCTGCTATTTTTCACCTACTGATTGAGTTTAGAAAGTTTAACAACTGCATGCAAAAGTACCTTTGTATTCAATACTGATGGGAACCACAAACTCGGACTTGTGATTTTCAAGGTCTTCATGAGTTAAAAAACCTCCCATGTTTTGAACAGTGTCCACAATAGCATCAGCCACCCAACCTTTATAGAAGCCATTTTTTCCATGCTTGGCAATGGATTTCAAAACTTGAGCAAATGTTGGGTTTTTAAAGGTTTGTCCAAGCTTAGGTGGGAAAAATTCGCCAGTTGATTTGTCTGTTAAAATATACAAATGTTTTAAACTGAAAAATTAAGACAAACATAGATATAAGCAGCAACTAAAAAACACTCCAATGTCCGACTAGAATGAACCTTAATGATTTTTTGTCATATAATAGGTGATACTTTGCCACTTATTTAATACATATGGCAAGTAAAATAAACATGCATTTTAATGTGTAGCTGCATCACATTCAGTCATGCTATACCGTTGATGCCCTACGGGACCCATAACGCATGAACGGTGCGCAGCTATTTCCGACTCAGTGCTTGTTCTAGTGCAATTGTGTTGCTATATGATCTTTTATTAAGCGAAATCAATTCCACTTCTTGTGACTTGAACAGACTTGATTCAATCTTTGGCATGAGTCAAACTAAATTTTACAGGCAATGGGTCATAAATATGGTAGACTTGACTTATCTCGTCCACTGAGGGAATTGTAACCAACAAGCCGGTTCATAAATCACTGTTAATAGGAAACAATTACAAAATATCCAAAAGCATATAAGAATTTTTTTACCTTTTACTAAAAGCTCATTTCCATGGAGATTCTTCTTGTCTGATAGAAGATAGGATCCTTCTTCCCAATGATATTGTGTAATTGGACTTGTCATTTGGAAACCAGATTCAGCCAACTCGATAGCAGGTTGCAATATTTCCTGAAGAGTTAACTTACCACTTCCAAACTTTTCCACGCAATCCACCCACCTTTATAGGGAAAAACAAATGCAATGTTTTTCTTTGACTATGACAATAGAAACTGTTAAAACATAATGTTTTACACTTCCTTTCTTTTTTATGAGAATATTGTGGTGATTGCTATTGCTAGAACCAGTTTATTTTAGTGCAGCAATAAGTTGTGTAAATGTCAAGTTTCTTCTGAAACCGGTTAAGTTAGTTTTCAGGACTAGATAATTCATTTTTAAATGGCCACTTTACTCTGTTGTGATCCCCAGTCACACAGCGTGTGTTAACAATGGTGTAGATGAAATTTGTTTAGCCACAATCCACCAACTGGGGCCTTCACTAGTTTAACTTTTTACTGTTTTTATGTTGTGCAACCATTTCTTGCTTTGTGTTTGCTATGTTTCTTTTACAAACCAAAAAACACCGAAACCAAAATAACTTTTAAGAGAAATTGTCTTTATTGTTAATTGTATTCCAAGCAACTGGTTTTAATTTTTATTTCCTACTTACCCAGCACATGCTCCAGGCACAGTTATGTTTAAAGGGCTAGAAACTGGTGGTTTATTTTCCTCATTGTACCCCATCTTCTTCACCACATCTAAGGTTAAACTCTTTGGTGAACGACCACTTGCATTTAGTCCCTTCACAGTGTTACTTGCTTTGTGGTAAAACAAGCAAAATGCATCTCCACCTAAACCTACAAACAAAATGTTTGTTAAAGTTTATGTAAACTCTAAAAGTATACTGCAGTAGTTATTAGGGAAATAAATTGCAATACAATTGTATGAAAGTTCCAAATCATACATCAGTAAAATGTGATAGATTTCAGGTGGCAAACTCAACATGCAATAAAGTATATGCTAGCCTGTGCCCAAGATAAAGCTGGTTTGAAGCTGTTATACAAAACTAAAGTTTTTACTATTTAGTATTAAGTGGACACTTCGCTTTAGTATGAGGCGAAAATGTTGCAGCCAAAATAAACACAGTTCACCTAAAAGGTTATCTTTTTGCTTCATTTTTTATTTTAATTTTTTGGAGCAAGACCTTTCAAATTACTGCAATGACAATTTAGTTTTCTGTTCAGGTAAACACAAGTTCCTTTGACACATTTAAAACTTTCAACGCTACAAGGAAATGGCATTATTCACTCACAAATATTGGCAACAAAAACAATGCTTGAATGGTAAAACTTTAATTGATTGACCTATTTAAATATATTTTATTTAACAGCCATTGTCATAAAAAAAGCAAAAGTATTTACCTGTGGAGCATGGTTCCAATAGGTTTAGAGCAGCAGCTACTGCGACAGCACTATCAGCTGCGTTTCCGCCTTTCTTTAATATTTTAACACCAATTTCTGTTGCAAGGACTTGACTTGACGCAACACATCCTTTTTGGCATTTAAGAAGAGTTTTCGGTCCAAATGCATTCATTGCGGGCAATCAGTTAATTTACACGTTGTGTGGTACGCAAACCCTAGTCAATAAAACTAGCAGTAACTGTTTGACAGACCACTGAAACTGCTAAAAGATTATGTACTGTCTGTCTGTCTGTCTCTGTAACTGCAAAGTGCAAACAGACCAAAAAATTCCGTGCATTCTTTGGGATTTTCCCGAATGGATAACCATATGTCAACAGCGCCATAAAAATCATATTTTTTATTTTACGCTTTATTATTACAAATTAGACATTAAAGAAAGTGATAAAAACGGAAAGTTACCCTTTGTTTGGAGGGTAAAAAGTTGGAAAAATAGATTTTTTTTCTGCTGCCTAAATTATATCTGCCTAATGACACCCGTTCCCGATTAGGCTAATAAAATTTTCGACATAAATTTTAGCGAATGCAAATTCAAATCTCAGCCGACCCTAAAAAGTCTGGCCGACTTACAGCTTTTGTTGAAGCTTGAAACAAGACACTCCATTTCCCTAAAGAACTATCATATAGCCTGCATATGCACTTAATACGAAACATAATTTAGTTTAAATTCAAGGCAACTTCCAATATTAAGTGTTGTGTATTCAAACAAAACAGTTCAATGTATAGCGTGAATGTTAATAAAAAACACTGGCGTTATAGTAAAGTTGCACACTGATTGAAAAACAAGAACAGACAATAGACGAAGTAGAACAAGAAATAAGAATATCCATAAGAGTAAGATAATATTGTGAAAACACATTTTAGAGAAGTTGTAATAAAGAGAGATTTCAAATGGACTGTAGGGAATCAAAAAAGGATTAAAATTTGAATATTTTTCGTCAGCCAAAGTTATAGCACTCCATAAAAAGCATTTGAATAAAGTTTAAAATACCCCTTAGGAAAAAAAACAGCAGCACTAGTAACCAGAAATCAGTAGTGTTTTATAAAGCATCACACAAAAAAGGCGGAAAAATAAATAAATGCATCAATTTCGAAAGACAAGCCAGCCTTTACACTAGATTCTAAACCTTCCACAAAACCAAGTACTGAACTAAGATAGCAGCAAACTACAATTGCATACGTTAAAGGGAAAATGTTTAGATGAAAATCGAAGTATTGGCTTGTCCGTCAACTCTCTGGGCTTCGGCCTTAGCTTGGAACAGTTGCTGAACAAGGACTGACTTTTCGTGTTCGAGTTGAGAAATTTTCTCGCTCTGACGCGCCACCTCCTGGATAAAAATAACACAGATTAACACACACTTGGTGATGCTGTCGTGTCAGTCGTTCCAAGTTGCTTAAATTAGCGAACAGCTAAGCAAATTTAACTACTGCAACATATACCAATAACCAGTATAGGAGCCATAAAGGTATAAAAAAACAGACAAGTTATGTCTTAAAATTTGCGATATTTGCGACATAAAATTCTCTCCACGATAACAACAAATCTATCATCGGGATCTAAGGAACCCAGAACATATTATAATCCAGCGCGAAATTCCAAGACAATTCCCAGCAAAAATATTGTGGAGAATCCAAAGTATTGTTTTGGATATTTCTTGGTTGTAAAATCATACAGCATGTAAAAAAATGGTTTTATTTACCCTTGTCAAAACATGGTTCTGCTCCCTCAAAGCCGACACAACAAGCGGATTTTCTGATGAAACTTCGGTGGAATTGGAGTCTTTATTCTGAAACGGAAAACCGTAAGTTTGCAATAACCATATGTGCTATCTATTAAACACTAAAAAATATGCTAAAGCATGAATGACTGGGCATCTTGAACCTAGAATTTGTAATGATTTCCAAACCGACTTTAGCTTTACACCTAAGAAACTGTTTTATTCTGTAAGTTAATTCATCTAACAATACACCGTAGTCGCGAATATAACGTGCACCATTTTCAAATAAGATCCAAAAGTTTTTTCCCGAAATATTTTCTGTAAAAAACCTTATATAACTTAATACAGTCTTTCTCCATGCAGATTTTATTTGTCTTTTGTAATGTCCCTAAACCCTCTTAACAAACACCTTAAGTTTAAGCTAAAGCAAGTCAGGAACCACTGCAGGACTCTAGAAAAACTGCGGTGAGCCCCATTACAGGTATGCAGTCTTGCTTTAGATCCGTTCTCCTATTAAGTCTATAGAACTAGACTCCAAAGTTCCACATAAACATACCTTGTTTCGTGACTCAGCTATTTCGTTCACCAGTTTCGTCAGTTGAGAAATCTTAGTCAGCATTTCGTCCAAACGACCTTGAGTGACCTCCATATCATTATCCACGCCCTGTGCTTGGCGTGGTTTAGCGTTGGCGGTCGACATCTGTCTCTGACGCTCCTGGACGCCGCACAGGCGGACTTGGAACCATTCCCGACCCCTATCCAGGGTGTCCATGCCCTGGAGAACCAGATCTTTTTCTTGCTCCAAAAGCTTCATGCATTTTAGCTAAAAAAATTGTAAAGTTTCAAGTTAGCTTATTTTGTGTACAGATGCAAGACCTCATTTTCCGGGTGCCGTGACGTTTTTAATGACGCCACAAAGATCATTTGTGACGCAGTGTTTGTGCTGTTTGGTTTGATTCAAGTTTGATGCAAGTACAAGATGTGTCTTTAAAACGGATATTATCGTTAGTGACGTTTAGTGTATGACGTCATAGCAGTTTTGTGTAGATTTTATACGTTTTAATATTTCATCTTTATGACTGAAAGGTGTACCTCATACATGCACTCTATAAACATCCTATAAAAACATGATTTTGAATGTAACAGCTTACAAAAACACTATGTTTTACCACTCTGTCCAGAACAGATGACAGTAAACCACGATTAAACCGGATCCGTTTATCTAGATCTTATAATTCGGACAAAACTTGCGGTACAAATGTTTTGTAATGTGGTAAGGCTTTAACAAATCGACATCGGTTAATCCAAATCTGCGATTAATCCGGTTAATTTTTGTGGTCCAAACGGGTCCGGATTAACCACGCCCCCCCCCCATGTTTTGTAATGTGGTAAGGCTTTAACAAATCGACATCGGTTAATCCGGATCTGCGATTAATCCGGTTAATTTTTTTGGTCCAAACGGGTCCGGATTAACCGAAGTTTACTGTAGTTCAATCACGTAAAATTTCTATAACACAACAGTATCCATGGTTACTTAGCAGCAAGAATTAAAGTATTTACCACGCTGTAGTCGATCCCGTTGGTCACTGTGTGGCGCCGTGGATCTCTTCTCTTGCTCGCCGAAGTTCGTCGTCTTCCAACTGTTGCGTAATTTCCTTCGCCGGAAGTATTGGTTGGCTTGTTCTCTTGTGACGTCATAAACACTGATGAAAACACACCCAAAGTTAGATTGTTCGAATTTGGTTATTAAAGTAACCAAATTTAGACATTTTAACAAGATATTCTGAAACAATATATTTGTGATCATATGCATCAATAAATATTCCATGACTATTTTATTTTAGTTTGTATGGTTATGGCGTATTTAATGATGTACGATATGCACATATACATATAATTACAGGTACAGTTTTATGGTATGATTGTTCACAAAGCTATTAGTAAAAAAGTAATTATTAGTGAATTCATTTCTTTACATATGTAATATTATTTAAGTAGGCGTACACGAATCTGCGCTGCATATTTGATACAGTGTTATAAACAGCGCAAAACCTAAAAAAACGTTGCAAAACTGTTTCATTTTCGTCGGAAGTCGCTGTTTGCATTTAGCCTACTTGCAGACAAAATAAGCCAAATTACAGCGGTTCAACACTAACAATGCAAAACCAATTTTGGGGCCAGATTATCCAATTAAGGTTACGGAACTCAAGTTTGGCGGTTTTCGGACTCAAACAAAACTTCCAAATGCTAAAAATAGCGCAACAAACACAAAGGAAATAGCTTTGGTACCTGACAGCACCTTCAACCTTTACAAATTGCAGTTTAATGAAACGTAACTGAGTTTTTAGTTTTTTACTGAAGAAACCCCGTAGCACCGTGTATTGTGGAATTAGTGGTTTTGCTTAACATTTTTTTATAACCACAGGCTGACTTGGGTCCTTGTCCTTGAGTACAGCGCTGGGTTCGTGCACACCAAATGCGAACGTTTTCCGCTGAAGACAGACTTCCCTACTACATTTTTGGAGTAGCGCTAACGACATCTATAATTTTGCACAATTACCAATAAGTTTAATAATTTTCATGTCAGAAATGATTTTATTATTGTTTTTAAAATAAATTGGTCTTCACAAAACGTAAAACATCTTGCTTTAACGCCGATTCATACGTAAAGTTACAGCCCTTATTTCAATAAGGAACTGATCATTTTTTTTGTCACAACTTTTTATGGACTTCATAATGATTGACGTTTTGGCCTTTAAGCCAGAGTTCAGTAGTTTAAGTTTAAGGTAAGTGATAGAATATTTAATTCTAAGGCATTAAACTTGCTGTAGCCACCTTTAGGAAAATGACTAATACAATACATTAGATAGAAATACAAATTCAACACTTTTATCTGATGGTAATTGAGTAAGCTGTATAAAATGTGTTTAAAATTTTGGTTTTCTGGCATTACTTTTCAATTAATCACATCAGATATACAACAAGATAAATCCTAAAGGTTCTGTTGGACGTTTAATCTGCAGGTGACGTCATCACCGAATTCTTGTTCCCAGCATGATTTGTCAACACACAAATTGAATTATTAGCCAAACTTGGTAATGTGTACAACAAGAATAAAACGTTTCGACAGTTGGTATTGTCATCGTTGTAATAACGTTTTACACACCTCAGATATTGTCTTGTATCTTTTAGCTGAGAATATTTAGAACTTTGAATTGTGCATGTACTAAAATGCTATTGTTTAAGAGGAACAGTATACACGGACTTAAAGAGTAATTTAATCATAAACATAACTGCCAAACCAAAGAATTGATGGTGACAACATTGATTGTTGAAACGTCTGCATAATGTATTCTATATATACAAGTTCTTCGGCAGTTATGTTTATCATTAGGGTATTGTTTAAATTCGCGGCTTTCATTTCAAATTACAGAAAATATGAACATAGTAAACGTATTTACCAAATAAAAACGTAAACTATTGATTACAATCAGTTTGAAATTCGAAAACAAACAATAGAGGCTGATCATACTCAAGTGGTACTACAATAAGACAACAACTCAATTCGAGAACAGAAAACGAAACAAGCGACCGTTTGTGACGTAACAATGCACAATGATTCGACGAACAATCAACGAATTGGTCAAGAGGTTTCAATGACAGATTAGGTAACTTGTTGTCGGGTAGTTAAAAGGTTGATTGATTACAAACGAGCTTTGGTCTCATTTGGGTGTGGTAAACAGAGAATCTTGCCTTATATTCAACGCACAAGCGTTTGTAAAAGTCACAATTTTAACCCACGTGATATATTCGAAATTGATATTCGAATCCGACCGCTTAAAGCTGCGGATTACAAACATTAGTTTAACGCTTGATGGCCACAGTAATGTTAGTATTTAAATTTAAGGTTATTCAATCAAACTGAAGGTACTTGTTTAGTTTTTCGTTAAACAGTCCTTTGGAATTTAACAACGCATACAAAGTACATGAGCTATACAATGTCCACTACTATGACTAAGAGAACAGTTTAAAACCTCTGAAAGAATATAGTTTGTAATTTTTTGTTCGCAAAACAACACAAAAAATCGAACAGCTAGGATTGCCAAAATTTTTGCGCCAACATCTCTTTTGTCTTGAATAATTTCCATAAGACAGAAACAATATCAGTAATTAATCATCATAATTACCGTGTTATCTTGTAAACTTCAAAATAACGAAACCATAACACTAAAGAGCCGCACAAACCAGAACTCGGGCGAAACTTGGAAAATACGATTTACGCGGAAATCTTGCGTTGCCAGTTAATTGTTTATTGTGTAAGCTTCTGTAACAATAATTGTCGATTTGCCAAACAAAGGCACTTGTAACAGCGGTTTAGGTGATTTACGTGCTTAGCTAAGGAGAAATGATTTTGGACGACAGCGGTTTTATATCGTACACCAGAATCTATCTCTCACAAAAACGCGCCAGAAAGTTTGTATTGTTGATTACAAGTTTCAATTATAAAGTAATATACATGTTAAAAGCGTTTAGCATAGAAGCTCAAATTGTCACACCATTGTGGTAATAGATCATCAGTCCGTTTTACATTTTGCCAGATCAAGGGTAATAATTTTACTAACGGACCGGTTAAAGTCAATTCACTATTTTGCACAAATAACAAATGTTAGGTGCATGCAAATATAATGCAACTAATTAGTCATCGACGCTGTCTAAGTAAGACAGGGGTGGCCAAACTTTTTTACCAGAGGGCCAAATTTGCAACTGTCTTGCCACTGGAGGGCCAGATTAAATGAGATTTACGTAAATTTGTCGTAACTGCTTGCCATCTTTATTAAAATATATATTATCGCAGTAGAATAACAATAAATAACACCATCTTGTTTACACTTGTATTTAATGAACGGGCATTTATTCTAAAATAACAACGCTTGCCACAAGCTACTGCTATAGTAGCAGCCAGCGCTGTTGCACTGCCTGTTCACAGTGGTAAATATGGTGCTTGGAAAAAAAACAGGCAAGGTGTTTGGCGGGCCGGATGAACCAGGACTGGGGGCCGGATGCGGCCCGTAGTTTGGCCACCACTGAAGTAAGAGTAATAGGCATGCGGTTGTTTTGTCGCGATAAGGTATTCTTATACACCTTATGATGATATTATAGTCAATGGCCCTATGTGTTTCATATGACCAGCCCAAATAAATGTTATTGTTTCTGTTCGACCCAGTATCCTTTACGGAAGTCAGGAGGTGAAAACCTGTTGTGTGTTAAACCCTGAGCTAAATCAAGCAACTAACGCTTTAGGAACGCGGTAAACGGGTTCGCAGAAATACCTAAGTTGAAAAACAACAGGCAATATCTTTATTG
The DNA here is from genome assembly GCA_003260075.1 of Phallusia mammillata. Lineage (NCBI taxonomy): Eukaryota > Metazoa > Chordata > Ascidiacea > Phlebobranchia > Ascidiidae > Phallusia > Phallusia mammillata. The sequence continues at coordinate 89,723 of QLIY01000402.1, read as the reverse complement.
CAGACACGGATATTCATACATGTACACTGCGTTCGTTTGGAAAAAAAAACTGATGTTGCGCATTTAAAGCCAGTTGCTTGGCAAGTAATGTTTAAAATGCCATGACAAAGTCCAGCATTGTAATAATTCAAGAAAACACCAAAATTGAAACACATACGTCCATTCAACAACCAACCAAAATGTAACTGTGCTTAGATCTAATGAAGTTAGTCGTAAAATTGGCAGGTTTAAAATTTTAATGGTAGTGTTTTAGATATTTTGTAACAGGGTAATTTGAGTGGAAAGTAAAAAAATCCGACAAAAAACGGCGCTGTGCATGGTCAGTGAAGCATGACGTGCATTTTTATCAAACTATTTGAGGGTTTTTGTTTGCAGTTGTGTGGAGAAAAGCAATCGCTATGCGGATGGAATTCAACAAATTTGCACCTTTGCTAACGTGATATTACGGTATCTAGAGGTATAGAGGTGTAATATAACAAGATCTTATACCGTTTTCGTAAACCAATTTTGTCAGGTTACGGCCAAAATTAACTACACTATTTTGGAAACTTTACAAGCTAAAAAAGTTGTCAATAAGTTACAATTCGCTGCACAGAGCTCGTTTGTAAACCCGCTTAACAAGCATAAAGGGCAGTGTAACAAGAAATAAGCCTTTAGTGTTTAACGCAAAAGAATAACATCAAAATATGAGAAACCTTCATTTGCGTTCCAGGTGCGAAAAGTTACCACAAAAATGTCACGACCCTTGTAGAGTTAGATTACGCAAAGATGCACTTTTATGACGTTTTTGTGACGACAGAAAGCACGCGCATGTCATATCAAACCAATTATGTGATAAAATTTCAACACCCAAAAATGTAAACCGATTTGCCTAACATCCTTATACGGTGCATATACAGGAACATGCATTCTACAGCAAATGGTGTTTACGTACCAGCTCTTGTAACAACAATACGATGATTTAGAAATGTTTAGATGGCAAAAAACTTATTTTTGAAAAACGTTATCAAGAACATATTGGCCTAAATGTACATCTATATCACATAGGCATTTTCCGAAGCATTTTTAAATATAGCATGACGCTTCTACGCCTACTCAGACATAAACATATTATATTTCTAATAAAGGCTGGAAAGCAAGGGCAAAAAGCGGAGAAATTTCAAGAAAGCTCAAAACGTAAGAGTGCAAAAACACTTGTAAACCTTTTTTGTGCAATTCAGATCAATCTAACTACTTTAACACTATAAACAGATTGCAAAAACAGGGATGTAAAAACGATCAAATTACACAGGTAAGGAATGTTGGACAGACAACAAGAACTCGAACAACCCGATAATCGTTGCCAAATAAGTGGAAAGACGCACATACAGGGATTTGCAGACAAATCGATAAGAGACGAGTGATTCACACTTGGCTGGGTAAGATCCGACTGATTTGGGTTTGTGGTGTTTTAAGATACCGGGGTTTAATTTGTGAAGAGTTGTTATAGTCGGGCCGAGTTTGGGCTTGATGAGCTTCAATAAAACGGGATTGATTCGGGCCTGATTATACACCAGGCATCATTTTTGCCGTTTTTTTTCCGGGTTTCGGGCTGGGTTCGGGCCCAAATTTTAGGTCAACAATTTTGGTGTTAATGCCCATTGTAGATCGTTTCCGAATTGAACGTAAACGACGCATTTTTGGCAAATCATAGTGTTTTTATCACATGAAATTTGACAGTGATTTGTTTGCACGATTTAATCAATTAAGCAAAAATAACATGAATGACACAAAATCAACCTTGCTACGTTCTGCATCTTTCATATAGTACAGGTATATGAGAACGTAGTAGCTAGTAGGGCAATCAAGAAATTGCTGGGCGCTGCGTTTTTACGAGTTGTCACTCAGACACACCTGCAGGAGTTCGCGTATGGATTTAGCACATGTGTAGATTTATCACAATTGTTTAAGACACGTTTAAACCACACACCTGGTTTTGACGACAAGTGACCAAAAGGTTGTAAAGTCGACAATAAACATGATAATGTCAACTACTGTAAATATGTGCACCGAGTTTATGGGTCTTAAAACAAAGTGTTGGTTTTTAAATGTGTAAAAACTGGCCAGTTGCAGAAACCTGTCATACTCAAATTGGCCATAAAAGAGGTTATGTCAGAAATCATATTGTCAAACATCAAAATTGTGCCAATTTTGTGTACATTTTTGCACGGTGTATAACATAAGAGACAGCAATGTTTTTGATATAATACTTGATCAACTAAAATTCGTATTTTAAGTCAAAACGAATGGAATTATATAACCTATTAAAATCATCAAACCAATAACACACCAAACTGTCCAAACCAGTGTCAATTAAAAAAGAAGAAATGAAAAAACAAAGTTAACCAAGAAAAACACATTTCATTTCCAACACAGGCCCCTTTAAAATATATGGGCACATCCCAAAACTGAATTTTGAAGTGCATGAATTTTAATTAAGACGAGTTCTTGGAAGTTGTGTAAAGGAAAGGTCCACGTAACTTGCGTTATTTTGGCGAAGAAAACTGTGTGTATGTTATGTGGTTGCCTTATACCTTTATCCTCTGCACTGGTAACACACGTAATGAGAAACGCACTTTACCGTGGTAATGACCACTTTACGTAATAACAAGTTATGCAACCAATGCAGAACATGCAGCATCAATGCACACGCGCAAATTATACCCCCCCCCCAAAACTGTGTGTATGTTATGTGGTTGCCTTATACCTTTATCCTCTGCATTGGTAACACACGTAATGAGAAACGCACTTTACCGTGGTAATAACCACTTTACGTAATAACAAGTTATGGAACCAATGCAGAACATGCAGCATCAATGCACACGCGCAAAATATCCATTAAAAATATACATAAAAGTTCTAAATACATTATTTTTGCAACTGTGACATTGTAAAACAATAAGTTTTTTGAACATAGAACTAGACATATAAAAACCTCTTTTCAAAACAAACATTATAATATAACGACCGTACCATTTTCTTGTGTTGATATTTACTGATATACAGGAAATTGCCTTAACAGTAAGTCCGTAGAAAGTGGTCACTGCCCCCCCCCCTAAATACATTATTTTTGCAACTGTGACATTTTAAAACAATTAGTTTTTTGAACATAGAACTAGACTAGACATATATAAAACCCTTCCCAAAACAAATATTATAATAAACAGACCATAAAGTTTTCTTGTGTTTATGTTTGCCTATATACAGGAAATTGCCTTAACACTAAGTCACTCCGTTGAAAGTGGTACCTTATGCCAATTCAAAGACTTTTAATGGACCAAATCGCGTACTGGGTTTAACTTACATGTTCAGCACTGTTTATATTGTCGTTCTAAGCCGTAACATTCATTTAAGCATAACGCGGTTTTGGGGTTGCGTCACAGAACATGACGTCATGTATTTCGTGACTATGATACAACCAGAGTAGTGGGACCAACCATGACGTCAATAGCAGGTTGCAAGTAAATTAATTTAACATGATTCATAACACTAATTAAGTTAAGCTGGCAGCAATGCTTTGAGTAAGAATGAGGGAAATTGTTACGCAAGCACTGTAGCGGTTTTGGAACCACAAAGCCAGGGTTAAAGGTCGTAATGCTTACGCTGCGTTTTCAACAACATGAACGCCTGTCTAAACACGACAACACAAACCACGTCAAAGGTATGGGATTATCAGTTTCAAGTTCCAAAGCAAACTCCACATAACATTGTACCTTACACGTTATTACATAATTTGCACCATTTGCCGATAAACCAACCATTAAAGAACCAATATGTAGATAAAACATCCGTTTTATTAAACATGTTTCGAATTTTATGTTGTGGCCCCAGTTTTGTGCATGGTGACGTCATGGTCATTACGTAACACGTGTAACTGGGATTTGACTTCTAAAATATTTCCCCAAAAACTAAGACATCTACATTCAAATGGACTTGCATACATTTCATTGCAAACAATCGCTGTGGTTAATGGTTTTTCAGTTTCTTGGCATTTTTTATTCAGCAAGCCCGTTTTAAAGTCCGTGTTCATTATTCCCTCGTTAATCAAGCAGTTTTGTCATAACCCTGTAATTCGTTGCGATACACAAAACTAATAATAACAAAAGCACAGTCCTACCTGTTGCATGAGCAGTTGACTTTCCTGAACTTGTTTGATTAAAAGCATTTTGAGTTCCTTGGCCTTCTGGGCTTGTGCTTTTAGGTCTGTTAGTCAATTCTACTTGCTTTCGAACAACCGGTGTAACGTGACAATCTCGGGCTTCTGGGCTTAATGGCCGCCTTATAGCTTTATGTGAAGATCTGTCTGGTGGTGAAGCACTGTTACATCTGCGACCTGCACCATCGCTCCCCGCATGTTCATTTGTGTTATCAGGTGATTTTGGTTGGTGACGCAGAACTCGTTTGTGAGAGTCGTCCCCGCTCCTGCAAGCCACAAAGATTGGTTGTTTAAACAGGCAAATTAATTCAAAAGTATATGCATAGCTCAAAAGTATAAGCATAGGAGTACATGTGTATGCGATTAGGTGGTGTTTCCAAAATAAAAGCTCTCACTGGGGTATAAAACGTTTGGTTAGCACCAAAGGTTTGGGCCTAATACGCACAAAAAAGGTTAGAAACCTGTTTCAAGATGGTTTATAGTGGCAAAAACTAACAAATATAGTTGTTTTCGGCAATTTGGGCCTGAACAGATTCAAAAGTAGTTGTAATAGTACGCTTTAAATTGTCTACATGATTTAAACGACAAATTTAATACTTACTCTCCAGCGCTCGCGTATTGCTGCAACAAGGTAGGTGACGGACTTTTCTTCTTATGAAATCTTAAACTGTTCTTCTGTCGGTACGCGTCAAAATCAGTAGGACTGAAACACGACTCTGAGGCAGATGACACTGTTGACTTTGTAGACATAGCAGGCCGGCGCAAACTTCCATAATGATTAGGTATAGCTGCTGCCGACTTGGCTCTTTGTAATGTCCCAGTTATACCTATGTATTTTCCAGACAAACCAATTGGTTTATTAAGGCTGGTTTGATTGTCAGTGCTTATAAAAAGTGTGTTGGCTGTTACAAGGTCAAGATCGCTTTTCTCAGACAGCTGCGAAGACTGATCAGTGTTCGGTGAATTCGAAAGACTTTTCTCTTTTTCGAAACTTGACTTATCCGAAGTAGGCTCAGACTTAAGGCTGAGTGATGACTTGTCGCCTGATGAGTCGTACTTTATTTCGTCGAATTCCTTGCTTAAATCAGGTTTTGTATAATCGTCGTTTTCTTTGTCTGAAGATTCTGACTTGACAGGTTGTGCAGAGAATTTAGTGGCGTATCCCATCTTAGTGATTTTCCCTTCTTCTCTGCTCCCCATATCTCCTGGCCATACGGTGCGTTTTGGACTCGGCAAAACCTAAAGAAAAATGATTTGTGTCACATTATACGAGATTTGAAAAGAATTTATGCAACAATTTCCATAACACAGGCCAACAATGCATGGTGACGTACACAAACAAACTGTTAAATGTACTAAATGCATGAACATGCGAGCCAACTTTTAAATTGAGACAAAATCTCTTTTGACAAAAGCGGTTACGTATGACCTGCTTGTTGTGCCCGTCTCGGCGCTGTCGATGGGATAAAATCTAAGTTCTATAAATACTTTGTAACCAGACACACTGCGTGCCTGGAACCTGTCGTCAGCGAAGAAGAGATTATTTCCCGTTGTGGATGTGAGAATGTTACAAAGGTTATTAGGTGTTTGGGGTGGGGTTCAAATTTGGGTTGCAACAAATGTTGGTAAACGGTTGCGTTCAAAGTAAGTTGAAATTAGATATTGTAACATAATTATCAATACTAATAAGAAAATCACATAGATTTATAAGGTTCATGCAATTTAAGCGATGCTTTTTTCAAACGATCCAGAAAACAGATAATTAACAATGTTAGAAAACATGCAAAACCGGCCGAATCATCTACTTTGAACTCACGTACCTTAGCTGTTGAAATAGGGCCACTGTTTGACCTGCGGTGGCCCTTGAAGGCACGACCGCTGGATCTGTTTTGATGATAGAGGTCGTTGCTTGGAAAACCGCCAGATTTTTGCGCTTGTTCTTGGTAACTGCCGATGGCATATCTTCCCTGGTTCATCTCATCTGACCAGGCTGGTGGTGTGGAGTATGGAGCGTAGGATTCACTTCGTAAACCTGTGAATGTGAAAGGGAACAATGATTTTATGAATGATATGAAAGTTGTGATCGTGAACGTGAAACAAGTTACATCATGAGAGCGAACAAATAAACTGTTTTTCATGATGATCAAGAGGATATTTTTGTGTAAACATGCGATTATTATTCATATGAAAGTATTCATCTCACGAAACACGTGATGTAGATAATCATTTTAACGTACTTATCATCAAATAGAAATTTGTACATGCTACGTAAACGTACTTTGTGAACATTCCCAAACTGATCACAAAACCGTCGGAAAATATGATCAATGCAACATGTATCACCTATAAAGCCTGTATTGTTTTACAGATAATACCTTCACTGTCTGATCCTGCAATGTTCCTGCCGTTATTCTGTCGGAAGATATTGCCAACCTTTGACGTCAGAAGGGGTTTACCCTTTGCCGTTGGCTTTCGCTGGTAATAATAGGGCGGTAGAACGTCGGCATTGTTCTCAATCGACGAGGTCTTAAAGGTGTTTTTCAAGTTCTGTGCATCGACCGAATTACGTTCGCGACATTGGCGGGCTCTTGCAAGGGCAGTTCTCAGTCCCCATACGAAAGTCTCAAAGGAAAGAAGGCCATCTGAGGGCGCCACAGAGCGCAGACAATCCAAAACCCCTGGAAGGTTAGGAACAGCATCATCGCGCCAACGCCTTTCGATTTCTGTAAGAGGGACAAGGCCCACGCCTGCGTCGTCTAAAATGTTAAATAGAGTTTTCATTGAGTTGATGAATTGACGGGGAAGACCGTTGATCGAGGAATGATTGGAGAAATCTTCGCTTCGTGACGTAGGGAGCCTTGAATTTCTGGCAGCAAAAAAGCTCTCCATGTTCATACTCGCCATGGAGATTGAGAATTTTGCTCAACTTAGGTTTTCGCTATTATAATTACTGCAAAATATACAATGTCATTTATGTAATCGTTAGCTATAGAATAGTACATATCTAGTGTTATGACAATAAGGTTATGTCAACAAACCGCCAATTTAATCTAAAACGCACAATAATTGTTCCTTAAGCAATACCTAAAGTACACTTATTGCACTTACCAACATTACAACACACAATTTCTGCCTACATTCATGTCAGTCAAACTAGAGTAAAACGCCAACGGCAGAAACACCAGACAAGCTTTATAGGTTTGGCACACACCTAAACGACTACGTACACACTTTGCCACGCAAATACCGCATTTTTTATGTCGAATGCGGAACCAAAGTAGACCACACGCTTCTACCTATAAGTTTTAGAGCCTTTGGTTGTAAGCCCCCCCCCCCATGTCAGTCAAACTAGAGTAAAACGCCAACGGCAGAAACACCAGACATGCTTTATAGGTTTGGCACACACCTAAACGACTACGTACACACTTTACCACGCAAATACCGCATTTTTTATGGCGAATGCGGAACCAAAGTAGACCACACTTCTACCTATAAGTTTTAGAGCCTTTGGTTGTAATTTTTAATACAACCATCAAAATCGGTAATGAAACAGTTTGTTCTACTACTGTTAAACGTTCTAACGAAATTACTGAGGCATGTTTTTCGCAAAATTTGACAGAATAATTATATTTACCTACAAATTTTAGTTTAAAAACTTTTATGTACTAGCTAAATGAGGTCAGGCCGTTTTTAAACCGCATTTTAATGTCAGAATATTTTAATAACATAGCAGAGACTCAAGGCGCGTGGCTATCTCTTCCAGCTATGAAGTCTGGCACCCTAGTTCAATGTTTGATTTGGAAACATCAAGGCACTCGACACTTCGACTTACGCATGTTTGCGTTTCAAGATAAAGTGATAGCCTGAAAGTGTTCTATGTATAAAGTTGGCGACATATCACATAGTTTTCGAAATAACTAGAACTTAGCTTATTGAATGGCCTTAAAATCGGTTTGACAGCTAGTTTTATGCTGGTAAAAACTTGCCACGGATGCTTTTAAGGCTTAAAATTTAAGCGATTAATTTACAAGTTTTTCCCCCCCCCCACATAGTTTTCGAAATAACTAGAACTTAGCTTATTGAATGGCCTTAAAGTCGGTTTGACAGCTAGTTTTATGCTGGTAAAAACTTGCCATGGATGCTTTTAAGGCTTAAAATTTAAGCGATTAATTTACAAGTTTTATATAAGTTTTTAAACGCTCGTTGGCATTTTTTGACATACAACAGTGAGGTTTGAGTGCAATAATTGATTTCTAAACCTGTTTCACACTGCATTATCGTGCATTAAAACACATAGTTGGCTGTCTGTTCCAAAAGGCATCTATTTCCAAACTGTCTACTAAACTAAGCTAGTCGGACGACCCAGTTAACACTTCCTCGCATATGGCTCACAACAGTAAGACTGACAAATCTGAAATGGCAGCGGTCCTTTATCGGTCGTTCGCAGTATCTGCTAATTGGTTACCAACAGAGGCAAACAGCACGTTACAAATTTGGTGCAAGAAGGAGATAAAAGGCCATCTGACTGCCCTGCAGACAATTCAATTGCCGAGATAAAAGAACCCCGCTTTGTTGGTCAACAATTACCCTTTGTCTCCACTGACCTGCTTGCACCTTGAGCTGCTGAAAAGTAATTAAAATCGGCGTCTAATTTGCACGCAAACTTTTACTTCCGTTAAAGTTTTAAAGCACTCATCATACATCAAACGCAGTAATACAAATTCGTGTTTACAAGTGGCACAAGTTAAGCCAAAGATTGTCACTTGTCAGTTACAAAAAAAGCTTTAACAATGCCTTCCTTTCACAAAGCCGCCTTAAACACGACTGGCCAGGTTGTGAAGCGTGTTTCAAATTTGAAGCAAGCGCAACCACAGAAAATGCCTGCGTTTTTCGACCTCTTTTTTGCCGGCTTGCGAAATTCAAATGCCAGTCTCCAGGTCTGGGATACGCTTGACTGCACACGCTGCGCCGCGTAAAAATGCTGCGCCAACTTAAAAGACTTTGACCTCTGGCTAAAATTAACCCAATCGGCTGCTTTTTTGCATAAATTCCACTCGCCTAATTGATTATAGTGCTTATATTTTAATACAAAACTATTTCCGGCTTAGCGCACAAAAATCGGGTTTACTACCGAGATTTTGTTTAACACATTGTGTTCTTGATTTTTTTTTTTCACAACTAAACACATATCATAACTTGCTTCTATTTCAACGCTTAAACGCGCAAAGTTTATGCTAAACTTGCTCTTTGGTGTAAGAAGCCCTACGTGTAAACCTCTAATGCACTGTTTAGGTACACGACATGAAAATATTTAGTCTTCATACAGTCAAGTCTGCGGCTTTTATACAGCAATTAACTAATCTGTGTTTGTTTTTGACACAATGACGGTGCGTTTTATGGCACTAAATATGACGCGATTGACTTGAGAAATTCTTATTTGTTTAAGGAAGGGCAAATCCTCCCAGCGTACCACAATCTGCTTGCCAGGTAAAAACTAACAAATGCCTGTACATGTGAAAAAGTCACTTAACACCTTTGTAATTTGCGTGTTTAAAGTCAAATGGTGTGCCTCTGTGAATGTCTAGTATTAAAAATGCCTTGATGTGATTAAATTATATTTAAATGCGTTAAAGTTTTAACTTTTAAGGATTAATTCGTCTTGATTTGCATGAAAAGGGGGCCATATACACACAAAACCTTTCTGTTGAAATTTTCAAACAGTTGCATGATAACAAAACAAAAAAATACGCATAATGTCAAGGGCATAGCAGCAAAACGCTACAATTGCAGCACACATAACAAAAAATGCACCGTATAGCACCCTAGAGTCCAGTATAAGCAAATTGAAAAGGGATAATTGACTTAAAACTTACACTACACAACGGCATTTCGATGCTTGAGTGACTTTGAGTTAATAACAGCGCGTGTGGCGCATGAGCTTAATCCGCCAAATAATCAATTAATTCACGTTTGTCGCAGTGAGTTCCAAATAACAACTAAAGCTGTTAGTGAATAGGATTATGAGCCAACCACGGGACTTTAATACTAAACTGCAACACAAACTAAGGATAAAATGCAGATATACTTGTATTTAATCCTAATACTGTGGTGTAATGATTGCTTAATTACTTAATGTAAGTATAGTTACATTATAAACCTTATTTGGGCCTGATCTTAAGCTAGAACTGTTCATTACAGGACGTTTGACATAAGTTACCACATATAGCACATAACCGACTACCTTTCTGCAGTTAACCTTGATCTAAACTAATTTTGTCAAGTTTATTCTTATTTTATAATACCCTACTATGACGTCAACATGACTGAGAGCCACTTTCCCCCCCCCCTTAAATTATATTTAAATGCGTTAAAGTTTTAACTTTTAAGGATTAATTTGTTTTGATTTGCATGACTTTGTAAAGGGGGCCATATACACACAAAACCTTTTTGCTGAAATTTGCAAACAGTTGTATGATAACAAAACAAAGAAGGCACATAATGTCAAGGGCATAGCTGAAAAACGCTAAAATTGCACCACACGGAACAAGAAAACACACTATAACACCCTAGAGTCCAGTATAAGCAAATTGAAAAGGGATAATTGAGTTAAAACTTGCATTACACAACGGCAATTCGATGCTTGAGTGGCTTTGAGTTAATAACAGCGCGTGTGGCGCATGAGCCTAATCCGCCAAATAATCAATTAATTCACGTTTGTCGCAGCAAGTTCCAAATAACAACTAAAGCTGTCAGTGAATAGGATTATGAGCCAACCACGGGACTTTAATACTAAACTGCAACACAAACTAAGGATAAAATGCAGATATACTTGTATTTAATCCTAATACTGTGGTGTAATGATTGCTTAATTATTTACTGCAACTATACTTACATTACACAGTAAATGCTTTAGCACTGTGACAATCTTGGTGTTGAATTTGGTCTGGTTTAAAGCTATATACTTTTCATTACATGTATTTTGCACCGAAACTACCACATACAGCACATAACCGACCACCTTTCTGCAGTTAACCTTGATCTAAACTAATTTTGTGAAGTTCATTCTAATTTTATAATACCCTACCATGACGTCAACATAACTGAGAGCCACTTCACGTTCAAATGTGGTTGTTTAATTTTGATTCGAATCAAGCTTTGGCTAAGTTTTAATCGATTAAAACTAGTTTTTAATGAAACATAACAAACATGCTTTTCAGTCATATCCCTAACCGAACTTGTTTCTGTTCAAAATTGCAGATCACGTGCCTTTACGCATGATTAGGCACACCCCGAAGAACAGGCACGAATCCAAATTAAACAATGCTAGGCATGCATTGCCCCCACGGGTATCATTTCCAGAAAAAACAAGACGACCTTGGTCAACCTTGCCTAATGTACTTGCACCTGTGGCGTTTGGGCCTGAATTTGAAAACCTTTTGTTTCGCCAGGTGCTACTTGTTTAGGTCTTCCAGCTGCTGCCGTTTTTGACTTTTAACCCCCCCCCCGAAAACCTTTTGTTTCGCCAGGTGCTACTTGTTTAGGTCTTCCAGCTGTTGCCGTTTTTTTTGAATTTTGGTGTCAATTAAGTCTTGCATGAGGTTCGCAAAACGTTAAAAAGGTATTTGTGACTCTTTTGTACGTGTAATAGCATTGTAGGTATAATGTCTGTACTGTATTTATTTCAATAAACAAGCTATTCGATAACTAATTGTTTTGTCACAATCAGGCTTTTCTTTTGCAACAAAAGATGTTTTCTAATTATACAATAAAAGGCGTTCAATGTTCTATTATAAATAAATACTTTTCGACACAAAAGTCTTTGATCCAATAAAAGCCTGCAAAGTTGGAACAGTGCGTTTGTTGCAATTCTACTCAAAATTGCCGACAGTGCATTTGAGGCAGTTGTACCCAAAATTGACAACAGTGCATTTGAGGCAGTTCTACTAGATGCAAATCGGCCACAGATAGGAGATAACACACTATTTAAACATTGGCGTTAAATTTCGGAAGTACCATGACCCCCACAAGACCCCCCCCCCTAACACACTATTTAAACATTGGCGTTAAATTTCGGAAGTACCATGACCTCAGCATGGCGATTAAGTTATCGTATTGCTGGAATTACTGAGAGCCAGTAAAGTGTGAAATCAGTTAACAGTTGACATTTGCTGCACTCTAGGGTGTTGTATTAATTACCTTTTTACAGTCCTAGCCGTAATGTTGACTAATTTGCCGTTCGCGTTCTAGCAATTAGGTTTAAGTTGTAATCACATTGAGATGTTTATGGCTTGTAAGTAAGACATCGGAATTTTTGGATTTCCTTGTAATATGGGTTTGTCGAAAAGCAGTTTTCGCGGTAATAGTCGTAATGTTAACTTGGACAATGGTTTGCAAACCTTTTATCCACGACCTTTTTTGTAGAAACAAACTTTTGCAAGCACATTTACCTAATGTCTAAGCCACACAAAAAGGTTCATTTGCGAGGGTCATTTTTATCCCACACAAATTGACACAAAAACAAATGCTATCCTTTTTTGATGTCTTTTTTTTATCTAAAACAAACTAATTTTGTCGGTTTGGGATGTAGAGAATTAGGATAAGGGTCCATTTCAGAATGCTGCCCATTGAGCACCAACTGGCATTTTTTCGTTATGGTCGAAGGCCTTTAAAATGTACTAGAGCTGTTGATTTCCAAACTAACGACAAAAAGAAAACAAATAATGCAACAAAAACTCGAAAATGACATAACTTGAATTTTATTGTCAGCTTATGAACAGAAATCATTGAGCTGATGAAATAAACGCATGAAGTTCACCAGCACAATACAACACGAGAATATAGATAGGAATGATAAATGTACCGCATATTGCACAGAAGCAGCAGAACATATATGGCTTCTGCTTTTCTAAATTCAAACCCTTTTGCGTCTTTTTATCACGCTTGAAGCGGGTTTCCGAACAAGCTTCGTGCAACCAACCACGAAAAACGTATAAAAATGCGTTTTGTTGTTATTTCAATCAGTAAATCATTGTTTATAACTATGTTGGTATTGTACATGTTATATAGTAAAGGATTTTAAACAATATAGTGATACAACCGTTGTTAGATAATGTGTGGCTTAAATTATGCACAAAATAATCACTTTGATAAAAACCAACGCCAGTTATTCTAAAACATATTAAAGTCAGCAACAGAAAAAAATCTCTCAAATGGAATAGAAATATTGTTACAAATAAAACCATTTTTCCCTTTATTACACAGTGAATTAAAATAAATCATGTTATAAATTTTAAATATTAAACATTTTCTTTGCTTCACATTAAGTTGTTTAAATAAAGTGCGACATAAAAAGTTACATCCTTTTCGGTGAGTTTATAAATACTGTCAGTTCAAAATAATAAATGCTTGTAGTAACAGCGACATCCAGTGACAAAAAAACTTTTGTTAAAATGTTCAGTAGTAAAGTGCCCAAAATCGGTTTCACAAAATGTACAAAGCATGTTTCATGTAAAATTCATGAGAATTTTGCGGCATTTTTGAAACACAACAGTAGACATCTTGAATAAGCGTATGTAGGTAATGAAATGTTTTGTGAGGAGAATATGTTAACAACAATAGAACAACGAATAGAAAATCATTTAAACAGTAACAGTTTGTTTGCGTAAATGCAACTTCATTTGGTGCTAAATAAATTTGAAAGCTTCATGTAAATTTTTCTTTTAAAACCATGTAATATTAATTTTTACAGCAAAATCAAAATGCCAAAAGCTACTGCTTACTGTGACTTAACACTGACGTAATAAATGACGTTTTATAACGTCACAATTAAGGTGAAATGGTGCTACATTTTTGCGATGATGCTTCGCGTACGTGATGCCGTCATGAATACGAACACCTTAATGACGTCACAGTCTTAAACGAATCTGAGTGAAGAATCGAGATAAATGGAGTCAAAACATAGAAATCACATAAAATGACGTCACTATTTTTCAGTTCTACAGTAACGACACGCACCGAAGAAAAATGAGATTAAGGGCACCGATTATTTGCTTTTTTGTACTTTTTGTGACGTCACAGACGTACCGGTGGCTTAGCTGTGTGTATATCAGTACAACATTTATAACCGCAAATTTGCAGCCATTGTTATGGTCAAAACGTTAACTGGAACTTAAACACTAATATTGCCATTGTTCGAAAGATTTTGCACATTAAACTACAGATTTGAAAGATACCTTCCATCATAGCAGCAAACGTGGAAAAAAACGAAGCAACCCATTAAAATTGAACAAACCATGAACCTCTGACGTCAGAGTTACGTCACCGTCTGACGTTTAGTGAAAGTCAGGTCTCCAGGTGCTCGTGACGACACAAAGGGATTCGATTGTGACGTAGGAGACGGAAGAGGGGCTGTCCCTCCACCACTCGTGCTGCTCTCAGACTTTCTTGTAGTAAGACTGGACAAAGTTTTTTGGAACCACGTGTTTTTGGTTGCGTGAAGTTCTTTTGACACAGATGACATCTGATGCTCCACGTCCTGTGCAATGAATTTTACGTTTTAAAAACTGAGCAAATATACAAAATGCCGTACCTGGAATTGCAAAGTCGCCCCCTATGCATAACAACTATTTCGCAGGTTAGCAAAACCAGGTTCACAAAAAGAAGTTTCCAAAGCATCTCCAGGCGACAGAGCGTAGCTTAGAAAACCCTAGTCTGCGATAGGATTCGAATCCATGATAGAAACTTTTCTGGGGCTGGCGAAACGTTAAAGTAACTGCNATGAATTTTACGTTTTGAAAACTGAGCAAATATACAAAATGCCGTATCTGGAATTGCAAAGTCGCCCCCTATGCATAACAACTATTTCGCAGGTTAGCAAAACCAGGTTCACAAAAAGAAGTTTCCAAAGCATCTCCAGGCGACAGAGCGTAGCTTAGAAAACCCTAGTCTGCGATGGGATTCGAATCCATGATAGAAACTTTTCTGGGGCTGGCGAAACGTTAAAGTAACTGCGCAGGTTTAGTGGTATGCCTGTCGATCGCCGGTTCTATATTACAGTAAACCTCGATTTATCCAAATCTTAGCCTAATTTAGACAAAACTCGAGGAACAAATGATTTGTAATGTGGTAAGGCTTGAACTAATCGACATCGGTAAATCCAGATCTTCGCCTAATCCGAACAATTTTTTGGTCCAAACGGGTCCGGATTAACCAAGGTTTACTATAATTATAGACAAAGGACGTTCGTTTGCATGTCCATTTCTAAGTGTTCGTATTTTGTGAGCAGCCTGTGCTTTTACCTGTACTTTGCATTCAGATTCAACCAGTTTAAGTTTTGTTTGTGCGAGTTCCAACTCAAGATCTCTTATCTGCTTTTGCAGTCGCTCTTTTTCCTCACGTGATCTCCGTTCTGCATCATTGCCCACGCTCGATTCGCTTGACTGACCACCGTTGACAAGTTGCTCCTAAAAAAAATATTAAAACAGCGTAATTAACTGTGGAAAGTACGAATTAAATGCTTTTTTTAATCAACTATTATGTGCGAATCGTTAAGAAGGCATCATATAAAATATCTACTGGTGTTCAAAGAATTTTTTACCACAATCATTTGTCAGCCCCCCCCCCAAATATTAAAACAGCGTAATTAACTGTGGAAAGTACGAATTAAATGCTCTTTTTAATCAACTATTATGTGCGAATCGTTAAGAAGGCATCATATACAATATCTACTGGTGTTCAAAGAATTTTTTACCACAATCATTTGTCAATTTAATCAAATCTTTATTAAAATTCGAAACCTTTTATGCAATTCAACACTAATTTTACACGTTTACGAAAATATTTTCATCTTCTAACAAGTCTAAACATTTAACTGTTTCGAAGCAAGAATCTTTACACTACATTCCATTGTCTTCTTTTTACATTCTATTGTCATTCTATGTACATGACAAAAGTGTTTTAGCAAAACAAAAGTTAGTACTATCAGTTGAACACAACGTGGCCAAGCTAGAATGATTGCAGATAGTCTGTCTATAATTTCCCTCTATTTACCTTTCTCACTCTCTCAACTTCCTCTTTGTGCATATTCTGTATATCCTCAATGCGTTGGCTCAACTGGGAGCAAATAGTTTTATAATCACTGATGATATTCGATTTGGCGGTCAGCTCCTCGTCCTGGCGCGCCATCTCGCGGCGGCACATCTCCTTGACCTGAGCAAAAAATCGAACTTTTGTTACAGTACCTGAAAATATACATTTAGACCCCCCCCCCCCTGTTTCGAAGCAAGAATCTTTACACTACATTCCATTGTCTTCTTTTTTACATTCTATTGTCATTCTATGTACATAACAAAAGTGTTTTAGCAAAACAAAAGTTAGTACCCCCCCCCCCCAGTGGACCTCAACCTTGTTAACCATACGGAGAATTAAAGAACTAAAATTTCCGTCTGTGGCACTTCGCAGTTAAACATTAAAAAAAAAAGATGTTCAAAGAATGTCAATTTTTAACTTTATTGCAGTGGGCAAGGATGCTCTTCATTACCAATAACAAAAACATGAACTTTGAAACGTTGTCATGCACACCAGTATTTCGTCATGAAGTCCTAAAACACCAGGGAATGTTTACATTGTGTTGACAATCACTGTTTTAGACACATAGAAGACTACAACAGGTTGGTCTCGATATTTTTTTACTCAAGTATCGGTAAGTTTTCAAAACGTCTATAAACCACTTGTGACGTGCTTGCGTTTAATCATTATGTTTATCGTGCACTGCACTACTCACATTCAGTGTTATTTACACCGACGAAGGCGACCTGTACCCCCCCCCCCACCAGGGAATGTTTACATTGTGTTGACAATCACTGTTTTAGACACATACAAGACTACAACAGGTTGGTCTCGATATTTTTTTACAGTATTGGCAAGTTTTCAAAACTTCTATAAACCACTTGTGACGTGCTTCCGTTTAATCATTATGTTTATCGTGCACTGCACTACTCACATTCGGTGTTATTTACACCGACGAAGGCGACCTGTATAGGACGTCGAAACACCAGTGCAAAATAAAATTGCTAGAATATAAAGTTGATATTATGTCTGGCAGCAACAGCTTATATGTCTATGCTATAAGATGACTTTTATTTCGATGACAGATTTTATTTTGCTGACTTTTCTGTCATTTTAGTTCTTAACCATATCTTCAAGTTCATGCCCTTTGTACCAAGTGTCATGCAGTTCAAAAGAGAATGTGTTAATTATGTGTAAAAAATAAGCAGGATTAAATAAACAAGTGTTTTTGTGGAAATGTCCAATACAAATTATATGACTGCACTAGTCTATACGGCATATTTTGTAACCAGCTGCACTAATGAGACCTTACTGGTCATAATAAAAACTTTACGTTGAAATACCAGTAGCTTAACCGTTGGGTTACCCGAGGTCAAAAAGTTAACGTTATGTATTTCAAATACCTATCTATTATGTGTGGCACACAAAGACAACATGTTAGAAAAAGAGGCTTATAAATAGCCAACGTGTTTTCTGTAGGTTTAAATGCCATGCAGCTGTTAAAATAATCTTGTGGTGTAAATTCCAGTACCGACCTGTTTTGTTTCAACTAATAGCCTCTGATTTTCATCTGTCAACTCCGCTACACTTTCCCTCGTGGCACGCAAATCCTCGACCGCTGTTTGAAGGTCACGTTGAAGGTCGTCGGCATGTTGCATGGTCTGGAGGTCAAAAGGTCAACACACGCAATATAATATCAAATAGTTCTACTGCAAGGAATTATTTTTGACAGATAGTGTTTTTTAAACCTTTTTTTCGTGCCAATAATAAGTCGTTTTGACATTTATTTGTGCGTTTGAATGGTTAAAAAAATCCGGCTTGAGTGGTGTATTTTAGTTTAAAACCGGTTCTGCTCTTTATTACACATTCTAAACCACAAAAATGCGGCGAATTAAGAAAAACACAGGCCATTACCTTTTCAAGCTGTGTGTGGAGCGTTAGTTTTGTGGTGTTAAGTTCTTGAGCTAAATCATCGTTTTCCATTTCAAGTCGCATGTTAGCGTCCATCAGGTGTTCCCCCCCCCCCCCCCCCCCCCCCCCCCCCCCCCCCCCCCCCCCCCCCCCCCCCCCCCCCCAAATAAAATGACAATAGAACAAAAAATCAAGGACAAAGCTTAAAAAGTAAACGCAACCCGCTATATATCACAGTCAAAGTAACCGAAATACAAAAATAAAATAAAAAAATAAAACAATTTTTGGTACATTTCAGACAAAATCAAAAACCATTTTATTTTAAAGAGGAAAAAAATCACTTTGACGTCATACAAATATGACGTCGTGATATTACCAACACCTTATTCTAGCATGAAAATAAGCAGTTTTTATTACATAACTTGAAATGTTTTATTATTTTGTTGTATTCATCCGCATGCATGTTACAGATAAATGGACAAATTCGTTTTTCCATCTTACCTCAATTCTGATCATGGGATCTTCTTCCAATGCCCCCCCCCCCCACGCTGAACATACAAAAACGTTGAAACATTTAATAATCGAAAAAGTTATAAAGTGCACCAAGTCCAAAAGGTAAACGCAATCCACTAACCCAACAGTCACAAATCTAAAAAAGCTTGCAATTTCGGGTACAGTACACCAGGCCTATTGAAGACGTTATATTGAGTCAGCCGGTCACCAAGCATTCTCGCGAGTACCGGAAAGATTACAGTCGTGGGTTCGAATCCCACCGCAGGCTACATTTTCCTAGTCTGTGCCTTGTCATGAGGGAATGGCCTGGCGTACTATGATTAAATCTATTTTTTGTGAAAAGGAAAAAATACATTGGCTCATTTAGTTTTACGTCATACATGTGATGACGTAATCATACCAACATAATGTTTAACATGAGATACAATCAGACAATAATATTACATAACTTGAAATACGTATTATTTTGTAGTATTCGCACACAAATAATTTTTTCCATCTTACCTCAATTCTGATCATTGGATCTTCTTCCAATGCTAACTTCTCTTTCACAACCTGATAATCTTTTTCATATCTTTTCAACTTCTTTGAGTTCACCTGTCAATCAAACACGTCATTACATAATGACGTAAAAAACAACTTCCTCGATCAAACACTGGGTGAAACCGTAATTATTTAATGACATAAAAACTAAATTTTGTTATGACGTCGTGCTGGAACATAACCAATATGACGTCACAACGAGCAACACCCAAATGTGACGTCACAAAAGTTGTTTAAATTACGTAACATAAAAAAATAAAAAAGGAATTAATCTCTTACGTCATGAGATTGATTTTATGCCGTCACACGAAAAAGTAAGTACGTTATGCCATTACCTTAACTTGAACAGCGGTTTGTATAAGTAATTTGGTTTGGTCGTCGCTTCGATATTTTTTGGGAAGCTGAACTCTAAAATATTTGAGTACTCCTTCAAAGTCAAGAGTGAGAAGTTCTTGACGGCAACAGAGCAGAAGTCCAAGTGCAACACGGAAAACGACCAGTTCGCCCTGAATAGAAACAAAGTATAAGCAATAGTAAAACACTGTGTCCTTGCTATGACATTGAATAGCTTTTTTTTACAAGGTATTGACCCTTTTATTACTTGAAAACTTAAGTGTTATATTCGGTATTTTCTTGTGTATAATTTTCCAAAACAAAAAACGGATTCCAAGGCTGAAGGTTCAAAAAAAGAAACAAAAGAAAAAGAAACATTTAAAAAAAGAACATTTGTTTGATGAAATTCGCCAAAAGCAAGTATGCAAGCAGAAATGTTTAATCAACTAAAAAAGCATTTTTTAGTTAAATTAAGATTTTTTGTCACAACACTCCCATACCTCGCTGAGAAAGATATCGACCACTTGGAATACCATGTTCAGCGGAAACTTTGCAGTGAAAAGAGTTAAGAACCACTGGCTTGAAAACATGTGACACTCTATTGCTAGCTGCTTGAAATGGTCGTGCAGGCTGGGCATTAAATCCTGCAAAAAATCAAGATTTAAGATTAAACCGATTCCAGAAAATAGGGCCGTTGAGAGTTGGCCAGTTGCCAAGAAACCGATTTAATACTCAGATTTATGCAATCACTCATGAAAACTTTTAAAACCTATTTTATTTAGATTGTATTGCAAAAATACGAATTTTGATTTAGATAGTGGTGTTTGTAAGCAAATCCAAATGAAACCCTTTAAATTCAGTTATGTGGCCATAATGTACAAGTCAAGAAACAATAAAACAGTTTAATTAATAATGCCTTTCTGCCATTGGCAAATAACTGTCGATAAAAATTCCTCGAAACAAAAAACAATACGGTTCCCGTCAGAAAAGATTTAAAATCACATTACAATAGTTAAAAGCACAAAGCTAGTTTCAAAGCTAAGAGGTCATATTTGTAAGCCTGATTAACAAAAGGTAATACCTCCATGGCTCGTTCCAGCTGATAGAACTTTGTATGTAAAGCTTCAAAGCCGTTTTTGAACAGATCCCGCATCTTGTAGTCGTACATGATTTTAATGAGAACACAAAAAGCTTGCTCCTCAGGCATCTAGAAAATATAAGTATAATTTTTGCAAAGCAACATATACTGAAGTGTCCAAGTGAAAAGCCTGATCCGAATCTAGCATATTATACAGACTAATGCCCAAGTTTGTAAATCCGGCTAATAGCAAAAACTTTGGCTAATAGTACAACCAACTTGCCAAACGTGTTTATGCAATTAACCTAAAAAGTTTCTTATGTGATTAACCAGGCAAACAAATGGCTGTGGTTGGCTATGATTTACAATTTCTATGCATTTAAACGCATAATGCTGTTAACAAATGGCCACCGTTAGGACTTCGTTCCATAAACGATTCATACGATTAAACGGTCTCGTCTGTATGTACAAATCTACTAAGTAAGAAACTTAACTTACGTGTAAAAGAAGGGCAGCGGCTAGAAATGAGAGACCTTGGCAGTAACCGACTTCTTGGTCGTACACAGAATAAGCTTTGGATATGCGGTAGAGAGAATCCTGGCCTAAACCTCCCGTGTCTTTGAAGAAGTCGTGCGCGGGAAATGTGCGATGGATATCCCGCTGAATTATGTTTTCTTGCGGGGAGTCCTGGCAATGAAATGACGAAGGGTATTACAAGAGAATACGTTGGATAATTTAACTTCAATCAGAAGATGCGGTAAGGGGGGAAATTGTCAAGGTCGAAATAGTTCTTTTACAAACAGTAAAACAAAAAAAAACGTGTAAGGAGGGAATTTTTTCGAATTACAAAATCCAAGTACATCGAACTTGGTGCAAAAATGGAAGCAAATGAGACAAAACTGTAAGTTTATTATATGGTTTCAAATAAAACCTTATCAAACTATCCATCAGGAATAAAAGCGTGCAAAATCTTTTATAAAACTTAAATGTTGTAAAATGAAAAAAAAAACGTCTCATTTAATATGCTTTTACAATGAAATAAAATTGTAGCAAATCTACACGAATTTTAACATTACGAAGAGTTACCTCATCATTTTTTTAAGTTGTTCTCAAATTAAGACTTCAAAAAAAAACTTTCGGTGAGTTTCTAAAATCTGAAAGTGTGCCCCATGGTTTTCCATACCTTAACAATGAGATTGCGATATTTCTCTAACATGGCGTCGTTGTCATGACAACCGGCCAGCAGTTGCCAGACCTCGCCCCTCCCCCCCCCCGACAGGTCAGCATGCCACCGGGACAGAGCGTCACCCCAGTCGGACAAAACTCTCTCAGAACATTCACGATTCACTTCTCCAGAACCGCTTAGAAGGGGTTCGTCAGTATCTGTTAGGATATAATTTCGTATTTGAACGTCAGCAAGTTATTAAATTGTTGTAATACAGTAGATATCGGTTAAACTGCATTTGGCCCCCCCCCCGTGCAAAATCTTTTATAAAACTTAAATGTTGTAAAATGAAAAAAAAAAACGTCTCATTTAATATGCTTTTACAATGAAATAAAAACGAATTTTAACATTACGAAGAGTTACCACATCATTTTTGTAAGTTGTTCTCAAATTAAGACTTCCCCCCCCCCGGTCGCCTGGACAGGTCAGCATGCCACCGGGACAGAGCGTCACCCCAATCGGACAAAACCCTCTCGGAACATTCACGATTTACCTCTCCAGAACCGCTTAGAAGGGGTTCGTCAGTATCTGTTAGGATATAGTGTCGTATTTGAACATCAGCAAGTTATTAAATTGTTGTAATACTGTAGATATCGGTTAAACTGCGTTTGGTTAATCCGGATCTTTGCCTAATTCGGACAAAACTTGAGGTACAAATGATTTGTAATGTGGAAAGGCTTAACTAATCGGCATCGGGTAATCCGGATCTTCGCCTAAACCTGACAATTTTCTGGTCCAAACGGGTCCGGATTAACCAAATGTTAATACTTTCCTGTTGTTATAACCAAAAAAGTGACCAATACAAAAGTAGGTTTAATCAAAACAAACTGAAGAGCACAGCAGGAGCAAATTTTGTGATTCATACCATCATCGTCTTCTTCATCTTTGGGACATGTGGAGCTGAGAGCATGTTCCGGATGTGGATGTGAACTATGTGATGGGGATGAAGTCCACTTTATTCTGGATGTTTCACTCTGTACACTTACGACTTCAAACATTTTCTTGCTCACCTTCTGACTCGGTAACTGGAAACAATCAAGCACAAAATAAGTCCATTTTGCAAAAATAAATATAAGTGAAAAGAAATGAAAGTACAGTATTCTCAAAAACAGATTGAGGTGTTAAGGACACTGTTTTGAGCAGCTTTGCCATAAAAGGGTAACGTAGGTTGTTTTTCAGGAGCTCCCCCCCCCCCAAGATCTGCAGCAACACTCAGAAATACTCTGGTTCCTGCAAAAAATTTAAAAAAAACTTTAAACATAGCAGTTAATACTTTATTCGCAAAAAAACATCTCTTTATCAACCTTTACAAATCCACATTTTTAGCCTATTTTCAGTCAACATGATTAAAGTTTAACAATTGTAATTGCTGTACACAATATCCAGTCTTTTGTTTGGTATTATCCCCCCCCCCATTCATACCATCATCGTCTTCTTCATCTTTGGGACATGTGGAGCTGAGGGCATGTTCCGGATGTGGATGTGAACTATGTGATGGGGATGAGGTCCACTTTATTCTGGATGTTTCACTCTGTACACTCACGACTTCGAACATCTTCTTGCTCACCTTCTGACTCGGCAACTGGAAACAATCAAGCACAAAATGCCCCCCCCCCACAAACTAGTAACACCCACCAATAAACAGAAGCAAAAGACACACACTTAAAATATCTCCTTCAGTATTCTATAGTGTAAAGTTAGCAACAGACCTTTGTGACCTGACCTTAATTCCTTTGTAACGCACAGAATTCTACATTATTATTGGTGAGCAGGGGTATGAGTTTTGAAAATTAATTCAAATTGGCCACAAGCCATTAAAACATTGACAACCACAAGTTTTTCGGATTGGTATTGGCCCCCCCCCCACAAACTAGTAACACCCACCAATAAACAGAAGCAAAAGACACACACTTGAAATATCTCCTTCAGTATTCTATAGATAGTGTAAAGTTAGCAACAGTCCTTTGTGTCCTGACCTTAATTCCTTTGTAATGCACAGGATTCTACATTATTATTGGTGAGCAGGTTCAAAATGGCCACAAGCCATTAAAACAATGACAACCACAAGTTTTGCGGATTGGTATTGAAAGACCAAAAAAGCAATACACTATGGTAGTTTAATCAATGCACCGTTCTTTTGTGTGCTATATTACACGATATTGGTCATATGCAACACTAAATCAGTTCAACATACACACAAGTGAAAACTTTTCACAATTTAATGACTAAAACTTGATTAACAGCACAATACCTCATTCAGTCGCAAGAAGAAATTCTCATGCAGGATTTTCTTGCCAAAATACCAAAACTTTTCAGTTTGTGGAAAAACACGGGCTTTGGTTTCAATCAGAAATCGAACAGGTTCCTGGATTTCTTGCACAACAAGATCTGCAGCAACACTCAGAAATACTCTGGTTCCTGCAAAAAATTAAAAAAAAACTTTAAACATAGCAGTTAATACTTTCTTCGCAGAAAAACATCTCTTTATCAACCTTCACAAATCCACATTTTTAGCCCATTTTCAGTCAATGTGATTAAAGTTTAACAATTGTAATTGCTGTACACAATATCCTGTCTTTTGTTTGGTACTACATGTGAAACAACAAAATTGGGGCTGTAAAATGGGGAATCAAACTATAAAATGCTCATTAATATACTTGTACTTGCATCAACAGACTGTGCAAAAAGTAGTTTGTTTTGTTGCCATATACATATCAAGAACACATGAGCAGAGGCCAAAACAAAATGAATGAAAAAACAAAAATAATGAGTTTTATCAAAAAAGGTACCACAACAATATGTAACTGCACAAAACAGACCAAAAAACATTTTTAACGAATAATGTAAACCTAAAAGCCTGCATTCTTAATTCAATTGTTAGTGTAGTTAACAAATAGCATTGCAAATACCATATTCTCAAATGCAAAATAACATTTAAATGACCTATTCTGAGCAACATGCTCTTTGCAAAGTCTGAAAGCAAATCAGTCAGCTATGAATAACAAAACAAGCACTGTAATTGTACTACAGGCGACTAAATTGAGTCATTGCTTAGCAACTCATTGATCAAAAACTATCATGAACGTCATAACATTGGTTGTTGTAAATTGTGCAAATAGTTTCGGCCAATTTTTTAATTCTGCATTATTATCTATATATATTTAATAAAATTATTTATTTATTTTTTTGCGAATTTATATGTCTTTGACAACAATAAATTCATAAGTTTACCTCAATACAAATGTGGCAGAAATGGTTTGACAAACAAAGTATTAATTATTTACTTATTTTATTTGAACTTTTGCAGAACAAAAGAAAGTAGCAACTTGGGGCTTTGGGGATTTTAAGTAACTATTGTAAGTGAACAATAGTTGGCAAAAAGGAGGAAATAACACATTGTCATGTTGCAAGGGCTGCATGAACGTGACTTCCACCCTCTGCCAAGCTGCATTCTTAGCATTTCACACATGAATATTATGCTACAGTGTTTTTAATTGTGCTTTGGTAGCCGCTGAAGGAAATTGGTGCTTAGCAACTATTCAGTAGTAAACAATGCTAATGAAAATAGGGAAGTATACATAATAACCCCTTCTCTTAACAAAATATTATTTCAGCTATATATAAAACACAACTTTCAACTATTTAAATGTGAATGGTAAAAAATGGTAATAAATTGAAAAAGTAACCCTTTCTGCTAACAAATTATCATTTTAGCTATAAAGCACAATTTCCAAAAGTTTTAGCAGAAAACAAAGACAATAAAATTGAAGAAGTAACCCTACTCCTTACTAATTATGATTTCAGCTATAAGACATAACTTAAACACCACATAATTGCAATATCTTATTTGCAAACACTCTTGTAAAACAACAGGCACAATTTAGAATAGATTCAATAAAAAGCATACAGTATACAGCTTGGTAAATAATCGTGTTTTCCAACCATACAACTATTTTGTCAAAGTCAGATATGGCGAAAAACCACTGCTCTAAGTTATCCACAAATACCGTATGTGCATTTACACTAAACAAGAAACTTTATCCTAAGCATGACAGCATATAATCACCATGTGCACATCTAACGTTGCTCACAGCAGTCCATAGCTGTATGCCCAGACATGTGGCAAATTGGAGGATACACTGGTGCTTACCTTTTTGAGTCTCAGAGTTTAGCAATGCAAAGTGTTGGTGGGTTGGGTCCCACGTTCCCACCACTGTGTGTATCCCAACAACATTGTTCTCCTCTTCTGGTACAGCTCGTTCCATGTCGAGTAAATGCATGTCACTTTGTTTTACATTACGCCCTGGTGTGAGCAGCAAGCCAAAACACCTAGAACACATACTTATGATAAAACACGAAATTCTTTTCAGAAACAGTTTGTTTTACATGGAATCAATACAATGGCAATAAGATTGTAAAAAAGGTTAAATTTTGTCCACACAATATTTTGCAACAGTACGGTATATAATAATCCTACTTATAGTCAAAGTTCATAACTAGTTAAAGTCTTAGATTTGCTTTAAAAGCCAAAATATTAGCGGGTTTAAATGTTATTCCTTCCAATGGAAACAAAATGCAACTTTAAGAAGTCAACTACTGGTTTTTCAATCATAAAAATGTCTGAATAAACTCTTACTTAGGTTGGTACATTGCAGTTAATTTGGACAAAACTACAGTGCCTGCTAGGGATGTGCTAAAACTGCAAATGTTCTGTTGGCTCGGTGCATTGTGACGTCACAAAAAA
This sequence comes from Phallusia mammillata, assembly GCA_003260075.1. Classification (NCBI taxonomy): domain Eukaryota; kingdom Metazoa; phylum Chordata; class Ascidiacea; order Phlebobranchia; family Ascidiidae; genus Phallusia; species Phallusia mammillata. The sequence goes on along the minus strand of QLIY01000402.1, from coordinate 63,115 downwards.
TCCCCTTTCTACGTTTTAGCTCTACAAAGTCTCTTACGTCACCAGCGGTGTATTAAGCTGTACATGCCCATGAAGTACACGTTTTTTCCACCATCTATTACATTTGAAAAATCATTCGTTTTTGTTTATAGAAACCATTTCGAACACTAGTTACGTATGTTAGCAGGGCATGAATATGCAAACTTAGCGCTCGGGCCAGTTTGTGCAACTGCTCGGCCGAGCACCGAGCATTAAAACCAGCGATGCTGGTTACCGAGTATCCGGGTTCTGGCTCGGCTCATCCATAGTGCCTGCCAAAAAAACCCAACTAGCCTTCCAGCAATAAAGGGTGTGTTTCTAATCTTGCAATAGCACCCACACACAATGGCATTATGGTGTGTGACAAACAATCTAACTTTGCACCTTTCAATTGTCAATTCAACATTGCTGGTCTGTGTAACTGTCACAATGACCTTCTTCTCCAAATTTCGACGGAATTTAAAGCATGATGATGTTTTATCCCATGGGACTGTCGCATATCCACCTTTGCCATCATCTTCCCTGTAACAAAATAAAAGATTATTTGAATTCACTTTAAAAAAACATTTCTGAAACAATGTTATAATAGGTGACCCAGTACCTTATAGTACAGCTACTGCATTCTACAGTAAGTCAGTCTTGTAAAATGTAAGAAAGAATGCTAAAAACAACTCTAGATTAGGTACACTGATTTAGAATGTGTGCATCAGTTTTTTAGGAGCAAAACTTGCAAAGCAGTGGTACCAACTAATACTAGTCTTTTTTGTAACTACTGTCATACAATTACATCTGGAAAAGCAAAACAGACTTTTAGTTCTAAAATAATGACAATCACTCAATAAGTGTGACATATATTAGTGAAAGATCAAAGAACATTACACACCAGATACTGAAAGTCTTACTTGATTTCAAGAGAGACAGTGAAGCCATAAATCGAGTCATCGACTATTTGTTGGGACAAGGCCTCGGTTGAACCAGGAGACAAAAATGAGCTATCATGTGCAACAACAGATTCTCCCTCAGATATTTGTGACCTGTGAAATATAGATGTTAGTCGCAAGTATGCACTAATGGTATCTCTATAGTAAGTGCAAAACAGCGAAAATGTTCGAAACATGCTAAATGATCTACTATACAAACAATTAAATTCGAAAAAAAAACAAGAAGTACTTTATAACTTACCTTTTAAGAAGTTGAATACCAGTTGGTGGCTGCTCAGTTGGAGGACTTTTAGGAATACTGCGAAATGCCAATTCGAAACTGTACAGAACTTTTCTCACCTGTGAAAATTTAAAACGACAATGATGTTCTTTAGTTTTTTTAATATTTATGATAACTTATGTTGCATTAAGAAAGGCATGTTTCTGGTATATAATATAATACAGAACATAACTTGCACCAGGGTCAATAAAATAAGTCTTGATGTCTATTTGGCAGATTCTAAATACTTTCAGCAAAAAAACGTGCACCCCCCCCCCATGATAACTTATGTTGCATTAAGAAAGGCATGTTTCTGGTATATAATACAGAACATAACTTGCACCAGGGTCAATAAATACAAGTCTTGATGTCTATTTTGATTCTAAATACTCTCAGCAAAAAATGTGCGTCTTGATGTATGGTATATTTCCAACAAATATTGGGTTTACTTTTCATACAACCCCAACATATGATTTAACATAAAATATGAATTAAAACTTTTGTACAAATGAAACAAAATGTGTTAAAAAGATTTGAAACAAGATTTGCTAAAACGATAAAGAAACCATTTCAATTTAAATTTATCTCCTGTATGGACCAGCTACAATATTCAAGAATTTTTTGTGTAAATCAAAAAAATCTAAACTGAATGAAATAAAATGGTAAATTGCCACCCATTAAAAAAATACCAACAGCAGAAGCAAGCAAATAAATATTTGACTTACTGCTTCTGGGACATCACATCGAAACACGTGGCATTGAAAAATTCCTGACTGTTGATGTGATTCAGTAAAAGCGAAGCAATCTCTTTCGATACTTTCATCTGCACCACGCACACAAAACAGTATTGTGTATAGCTTATACGAACCCATGACAACAGTTCCTTCAGGCTCCAGCAGCCTAAACGTAATAACATGATTATTAACTTATTAAATAGTCATTATTCTATCTCTCTTGACAGTAACGTTTAAAACTGCTCGTTTAACCATTGTCTAGCCAGCTAAGCCCATGCGGGCATATTATAATTTTTCAAATTTGTAGAAAATGCTCAAGGTTGTAGATATCGGGGTTGGGGTTTTGAAATAAAACTACAATTAGATATCTGGACTTGGTTGGCTAAGCTGGGTTGTAGTCTTTAACTGCACCCTATATTTTGACTACATCGAAGAAAATGGCTGCAAAAGTGAATTCGAAACTTGAAATAATATATTTGTAATGCAGGTTGGTAAAGGAAAGATGTGGCAATGAACTGTATCATAGAAAAAGACTGCTACAAAAGTCAAACAGGGACACAAATGATCCACTCAGGAATAGTTCTGAATGTTTGGAAGGTTTTAAAAGATAGGAATGTTAAAACAGACTGAAACAGTTAATGTGTTTTATTTTTATACAATTTATACAGGTTGCAGAGCAAGGCACAAGAGCAAACTAGGACATGACAAAAATCCCATAGTCAGATTTTATATTTTTTTACAAAAATCCCATAGCCAGATTTTCTTTACACATTTCCTTTGTAAACCATGCTTCCAGATTGCTAGCTGAGCTTGGGCCCCAAAAATGTTATGTTTATTCCTTGGCCTGTTTTGTGCACCATATCCCACACAAAACTAATATTATTCCAACCTACCTAACAGTTCCATCTGCACGACTTGGAATACTCAGTACAATCTCAATCTGTTTGTTGGCGGTATCGGTGTCTCCAGGCAGTTCTGTGGAACGGTGCAACTCAGAACTGGGCTCTTGCTGGCTACGAAGAATCGAAATTGTCCGAAGTGCTTCTGGTTCACTTCTAGGGGCATTTACTGATGCACAACCAAGGTAGTAAACTCCGTTAAACAAAATGCAGTCCTCATCATCAGGTGATTTGCTTAAAGTGTTTTCTAAAAAATGAGCGAATGTCAGTGGCGAACAACTGGAGTGGGGTTGGGGGCTGCTTTTTCCATTCTAGTCACATGTCATACCATGGTTAATTTATTTAATTTATTAATTTATCTTTAAGTTTTGTAATGTATATCTTGTATCTATGTATATATATATGTTTCACTTTAGGCCCCAACTAATATTATTTGTTTTAGAACAACAAAAAAACTATGAAACACATCTAAAAAGCAACAGCAAAGTGGACGTATTTGAAAGAGATAGTGTTATGGTTCATAAAAATGCCATCTGGTAAATATGCTTTTTGTTTATGACTCACATGCAATTATGAGGCACAAAATACAACAATAACGCATTATACATGAGGTGACCCCACTTCCATAGATCATAAACCAACTAAGAAGTTCCTTTATAACAATAAACCACCATATAAAGGTTTCAGCAATATTATAAGCACCAACAAACTGTTTAGATAACAAATTGTTTTAAGAGTTTATACCTTGACTTTGGAGCATCAATGAATCAGGCCTTGCTTCTGATTTGTCTTCACTTGATAAACCTTAGAAAAATCAGATGCACATGTAAGTAAGGTTAGCCATAACAATTTATCTTTAGTCTATATGTGGTAAATGTTGAAGATAGCTTGTGTGGTAAATGTTAAAGACAGCTTGTGTGGTAAATATTAAAGATATTTAGTTTTGAAGTAGCAACTATCTAAATGTGTAGGACAACACTACCATCAGCATTTTATTGATCGAGTAAAAATCAATACTAATCAGGAATTTAAAACAGCATTGATTTAGTAACAGTCATATCAAAGACAGCCTTTTTAACAAAAACCAACAATGCATGCGACATGAACTTTTGTCAAGAATTTAAAGTTAAAAAAAGTTTCATTTGCTATGTATACAACTTTCTGCTAAGCGGCAAAAACAAAAGTAGTCGGTTCTCTGTAGGCACACTATGGTTTTTACAGGCTTAAAGTGTAACTTCACCTTCACTTTACTGTGCTTGACAGGGCACATAGCTTTATCATATAAAATAGTATGGTTAAACAAAACATTCACATATTTATTCTGTACCTAGTTAGCACCAACATGTCCAGACAGCAAAGATTCAAAATAATTATTGCAGCTGCAAGGGTTTTTATCAGATAAAGCTAAAACTTTATACTGCTGTTTAAAGACAAGATAACAAAGCTAGAAAAATGTTTGCCATATTACCTATGTTTACAAATAAGTTAAGTAAAAAATTAGAGTTTCAAATAAAGACCATTGGCCAAAAACATCATAACAGCAGAAAGCATGCTTTAATTTTACTTGTATCATTTGAAGCCAGAGTACTTTGACTGGATGTCATAATTTCTTTGAGGTTTTGCTTCAAATCAGATTCATTTCCATTGTCCGCGATCTGTATAAAAAGAAAACTATTAGCTGCAACCAGATAAAACTAAACAAAATGAAACAAAGGTACAACTGACATAGAAAAACAATTTAGAAAAAAAATGCTGTTGAAAATAAATAACACACGAAAGAAGTATAGCAGAATTTGAGAAGTTCAAAAAATGCATGTGTTATGTTGTTTATACCTTTAGTCCTGTTTCCATTGCTTGAACAACTTCAAATTCAGATGAAACATTATCTGAAGAAGCACTATGGACAGAAAGTTGGTCCATGACACGACATTAAGTTGTTTTAAAACAAAAAACAAGATTGCAGACTTTGTGCAAAAAAAGAATAAAAAGTTCGGTAATTTGCAAGCAAAACGAATATTATTCGACAACATAAATCAGAAAACAAATAGATTAAGGCCTAATTTTCTATTAGAATATTTCAAGCCCAAGTGGCAAAGTATTTGCAAAGTATTCGTGTATTTTTTCTTTTTTTTCTAAACTTTCTGCAACAAAACATTTAAAGAAAAAAAACACCAGCTTCTTTTCGGATGATCACAAAGAAAAATCGGATGATTACACAGAAAAATTCAGAGGTATTTACTAGTGGAAAAGACAAGCCTAATATGCACGACAAATCACAAAGTTTTATAATTTCTTTGGACAAATTAAAAAAAAACTTTGAGATCTATTGAAAAAATAATTCCTAACGCTAACAGGCTTAGTTATCGGCAACAAAATCCAAACATACCTACAAACCGGATTTAAATATAGACGCCATGTCGATACTGCAAAAACCCTCTATTTCTGTTAATACGAAGTTTTGATCGCAGTGTTTTTACTATTCGGTTTTCGTCTTGGAATCGACAACTTTCGTTCTGCACAAATTTGTCGACTAGGGCGTATAAATTAGGGTTGATACATCTTTTTTGTAGCAGTGAATTCGTGTACTTCTAAAATCTAAATAATCTCTTTTGACAAAAAGTGCGTCTGTAGGCTCATTTTATTTCCGTGTATATAAATATATATATATAACGCTTCCTCATGACAAATCACATCCTACAACGAACACAAGAAAGGCGACCTTAATTTTCACGAAAAAGGATCACCAAAAAAACACAGAAAAGGATGTGGTCCAAATGAGGTTACAGATCAACCTTTGATTGGTGATTATTGCTAGTTTGCATTTTTTTCTTGACTCTCCCAAAGACGAAGAATAAAACTATAACCACCAAGAACAAAACCATTATGTTTTGAATTTGAATGGTTGTGTCGTTTTCTGGCAATTGCTCCTCTGAAACATAAAATATTATAAAGTTGGATGTATCTAGTGGACCAACTTTTGATTCTTACAACGTTCGTAAAAAATGTTAACAATCGGCTACAATGCTTAGGCATAGTAAAGCTTTAGAGTTTGGATCATTCAAACACACATGTTTTATTAACATCCATACCATAGCAAGTCGCCCCGTCTGCTCCAAGACTACGTCCAGGGTTGCACAAACATATCGTGTTTCCATTGGCCGTCGCACAAATATCGCTGCAGCCACCATTTTTCTAAATAAACCAAACGTGAATACATTCATACGCTTTTAAGACAAAACAAAATATTTTACATTATGCAAAAATACGCTGAATCAAATCCAAACGTACAGTAATAGGGCTGCAGACAGTGTACACTGTTTCGGCTTGTAAGGTCTCATCATTGCAGCTGGTGATAAGAGATAGCCGATACAGTATGCGCTGTCTGCAGCTTGTCAATCATTGGCTTGATGCCTTTACCTAATTAATTTTACTTAGTATAAGAACAACTCAGCAAAAAATACGGTGGCCTGTAAGGTCATCGTTTCTGTTTTGCTAAACCACTATCATTTCCAAAACAAAGTTAAGGTTATTTTCCTGTTTCCACTTACCTGACGACAGCTGTTCTTGTTTGCAGAAATAACAATTGGACCAGATTTGAGAAGTTGAATGTTTTTTCGGGTTGAATCGATCTGCGACCTTGCCCATGTGAACTCTGTGTAGTAAACTACACATTAAATTTGTGACAAAAATTTCCCGTTCAAGACAAGGTTTAATTTCAGGGAAACAACAGTTTGGCTTGCTTAACACTAATTGCCTGCAGACGCACACGTCAAATTAGAATCAAAGGGTTGTAAGCTCAAATCTCATTTTGGCCCATCATGTAAATTGTTACAAGACAAAATTTCAAATCTGTAGCTGTAACCCAGAGCTGTAAGCATGTCCTAATTTAGAGCCCGGTCCCCAACCAGACTTATTTTAAAAATCAAATCCCAAATTCGTGCCCAAAATTGCAGCAAAGTATTACACAGTGTCAAGTCAGTTCCAAATCATGCCCGTTTTTATGTAACTTAAGCCTCAAACCGGCCTAAACCCAAACCGAAAAGCCCGAGCCGATCTACATCGCTGGTTTAAGCAACAAAAAATTAAAATATAATACGCCTACTTAAAACGCACTTACCAGTCTGTCAGGTTCTATTTTGACTTCGACCCTGCAATAGATGAACACCACGCTGTTCCAGTCATTTGGCCAAACAAATGACCGAAATTTGAACTTAGCAATGGAGTGATTCCCGTTAGCAAAAATCACAACAGCTGGCTTGTTCAAGAATTCTCCACCGGCCGGAAGTCTGTAAAAATAAATCCAGTTTTGAAACGTTGAACAGATGTGGGAGCAGAGTATGACTTCTGGTATTTTATTAGGAGGGTATAGCCACCCTGACTGGGCCAGTATATTCGTTTGAAAAATTGGTGATGGGTTTTAAAGGTCGCGTGTTTTTGTACAAGAAATTTAAGAGACGTCGCTATACTCAACCTATAACATTTTAATTTAAATTAAACTCAAAACAAAAAACCTTAAAAAATGGTTAATTTTTTAAGATGCAAAGACGTTGCATAGAAACGTAGGCAATTTGAAAGCAAGAAACCTGGGTGCAAAAAACAAACAAACAAATAAAGTAATACGGAAGAAATAGTTTCAGAATTACTCTTATGTCTTGCTTGTAGTTAATTCTGGACACCTTTTTATGTTTTAATGTCTTGGTAGACACTGAGATTGTCCGAGTACACACATTTTTATGTATTTTCTACTGACCCATTTTCGATGAGTGTGTAGTTTTTGTCTGTCCCAAGATGATCGGTTGCCCAACAGTCCAACATCTGTTTGTAAAATAGTATAAAAGTATAGAAAAACTTAAGGTAAAAATATGTGAACCCCCCCCCCCATCCAGCAGTTTTTATTGTAAACAATCGACGTTTCGACGTCCTATACGTTTTCGACGTCCTATATGTGAATTGATTTCCGACAGTTAGCATAAAGCTTTGTTGCTCCACTTGGCTTTGTGACAAATTGTATTTAGACAAGTTCACTAGATTACCTTCTTGGTCTTCTTGGATAAGCCTATATTTTAAGACCTAACTTACAGGTTATGCGGCTGTACGCAACGAATCAGAATAATACACATGAGTTCACATAAAGAAACATCGTACCAGCAAGTTATATAAGTGTGCGTGGATATTAAACTTTTAAATCAAATCGGCAAGGCGTTAAATTTAACCATTACTTTGATGCTAAATAATAGTGATGCCGATTGCCGTTGACTATACCATTTTAAATCTCTAGTTTTGATGGAAATGAGGGGCCCTCTTTATTTTCTGATCAGTTTTATTTCTATGGGTAAACAGTGGCAACTTCCGCTTCCAAAACCAATATTTCCATGAAGTAATACACCGATGTATTTTACCTCTGTTATAAACCCTGGACTACTGGAGTGCAATTCCACAACAACGTTCACAAATTCAGGGACAAAAATTATAGAGATTAGCGGGGTTGTGAAATCATCTTCGAAAATTCCAATTGTCAACATGAATTGTCCTTGTTGAGAATCAAGAGAAAAGTTCGCTTTCCTAAAATTTTTATGTAGTTACATTTCAAAGGATTTATTTGTGTTTAAAACTTTAAAGAGCCAAGTTTTCAACACTAAAACCAAAAAGTATCAATATTTTTTATATCTACATTTAAGTTCAGATAAACTAGCAAAAAGCATAATGGTGGAAATTATTTTACAAAGTCTAAAAATAAGTAACAAACACTGTACTTGGAAACATGAGTTGCGGGAAATGCAAAATAGTACGTTTAAAGCAAATTCATATAGGCTAAAGAAGTCAAAAACTATTAAATGAACTGTTTTTGTCGTTATCGCTTGTTTTACATTTGCAAAACTTTTTAACCCCAAAAATTAAAACATAAAACTGACGTTAAAAATACTTTTGCATTTAAATTCGTTTAAAATAAAATTCTATTCTGCTTCTCTACATATACTAGAAACAAATTTGAAAAGTAACCACACAATTTTGAAGAAAAACTTACGACGAAACGGGAGTAATCTGCGAATCAATGACAGCTGTGTTGTTGTAAACACAAGATACACAAAAGTAGCTGAATCTCACAACAGGAGAAAGATCCACAGACGCGGGCCATAGGGTGAAGGAAAAGATTATTAACGACCCGTTTTTCTGTCAACAACCAAAAACTTTGAAGGACTTTTTACATTAAAAAAAACGCGCAACAGTGCAGTTTTAGCCTTAGCTTTGATTTCATGCCGTTTCGAGTGTTGATTGTAATTCAGAAAGTAGTAAAGGCCTATATTTTTGTTGATGGAATATAATTAGGACGCCGCAAAGTGGTTTAAACAATTTCTTGGGACATAAAATTGGTTGAAGGGGCTAAGACTGTTGGACTACTTACGGACGTAAAATATGTATAGATGTGCAACTAACAGAAATAGTGCCCTGGTGATAGAGTGCCCTGAAGTTTTATTAAGCGGTCCGAAATGATGGTGATGAATGTTGTTTGGAAACAAAGCCAAAATTAGGTCGAATAAAACCCGTTTTATAGTTGAACTTATGTATGAACCGGGCCTAAACCAAGAACTCGAGCCGACTTACAACTCTTCAGTTTAATTCAAACAAAAATGTTGCTTTTAAACAAGGTCAAACATGGTGAACATAATTTGTTTCCAAATTACTACTTACTGTTATGTTGACATCACAGTCGGTCAAGGTGACATTGAAATCATAGTTGGATGACGCAACGCATTGTGGGTCAACGTGGGTAACGGTTGGAACGTATTTGCTTGACATCACGAGCTGGTCTCCTGACGTCATTCTCATCTGGTCTCTTACGTCTTTGGCGACGCTATAAACAAGTTTTAATTTGCAAAAAAACTGTACACATTTATTCAGAGATTCTCAATAGAACAGTAGCGCCCGCACCTCCTGGCGTTGGTAGAAGTAAGCAGTGTTTTTTAAGGTGTTTTTAATTTCTCCAGCGGTTTCCCAAAATTTGGACTTGCAACTCCAGTTGCCTAATAAATAATTCGTAAATGCAAATATGGCTATTTTTTGGTATTTAAATGAAACACTTGCGGTCTCTCAAAACTACTTAGCGGTCACCCAAACCAAACCTTAAAAAAACCCTGGAAGTAAGTAAGCCGTAGCCTTTTGGCAAGAAGGGACCCAGTTCGAAACGAGTAGTTATAAAAAAGGCCCAAATTATTAGCCCGAAAGTTGGTAAGATCCTGATTATAAAGTCAAGCCCCAATCAAACCCAATTTGTAGAATCTTAGGCCCAAACCGAAATGAAAGCTTAGCACTGAAATTAGGGTCCAAAAGTACAAGCCCAAACGTATTACTCTGCACCAAATATTTTTTGAGTAAATTTGCCTGATTTATTTTTTTATTTTATTTTGGATTCTATTTGAATAAGATACTGACGATGCTGTAATAGCGAAATATATATATCTTTAAAACCAAAGGGTGAACGACTAAGTGGTTTTTCTGAACTTTACATTTATTTTTAGATATTTACATTTCAAAGGAAGTACATACCAATAAACAAGAATTTTAAGAAGCCGCACTTACTGAACAAAGACATGATCTTGGTGACATTGTACAGTGGTCGTTTCTACTTCGCACGGTGGTGGATTCTCTAAAGCATAATATTAAATATTACAATCAGTCTAAAACATGTCAAAATAAACTAAGCACTTAAATCAAATATATCGTTCAAAAGAAACACACCAAAGAAAGTTGAGATAATAATAACGTCGAAACGTCGATTCTTTACAATAAAAACTGCTTGAAGAACAATACTCGTTTATGCAACGACAGCTAAGATAACATTTAATGTCTGGCAACAAATGCTTATTTTTATTACGATGAGATAATGTTGGAAATTTTGTTTAGTTGCAGAAATGTGCAATCGGGGGCAAAATTTTACAAAAGTTTTGCTTCCTAAAGAAAAAGTTGGCGTCAAAACATGAAGCGATGCTTTGTGGTTTTAATTTAGCGGTAGTTACAGAGGAGTCTTGACTATTTTATAAATTCGTCTCAACAAAACACATTCGCATAAGGGGACCCAGACCATTCATTTTTCATGTTTCTTATATAGTTTTTTTACCATCAACTTTGCTTAGAATTAATGTCTGCAGATCACTGACGATGCTTTCCAGCTCCAAAAACGTCTGCATAGTTCGAATGTTGTCGCTGTTTCCATTGGTAATAAGCTGTGTTTATTTAAAAAAAAACGTTTACAGTTTTTGCTTATTGGATTTGGTAGTTAATTTTTAAGGTTAAAAACTTGTTGCAATCAGTTTCAAAAGCTGTACATGCAGAATCTGTTTTAATTTATGGCAGTTATGAGAAAGTGATGCGTTCATTAACATTTTACTGTTTATCTGTCAATAACACTATAAACACGATCAACTGTCTAATTTGCTTTGTTGTCACCAATCAGTTCTTGTACTGTTGTATTTTCCGTAAAGATATTAATTAAAAATATTAAAAAAACTTTACACTTAATTTTCAAATTAATTTTAATTTTTCAAAGGAGCCACATAAGAAAACTGATTTGCGTTAAAAAGGCCGAACCAACTTTGAATCTAATTCTGCTTAGTATTAATTTTCACCATTAAAAAACCATAAAAACCTGCGGACAAATTGACATAAAAAATAGCAATTTAATTTATTTTTTTGACACAAAATGGCGCCCTAGGCTTTATGCGGTTAAACATGAGTTTGATCAACTTGTATTTTATGTAAACTTTTGCTTATTTCCAAGATTTGTCCTAATTTTGAAGGGCAATGGCATAGAAAAAAAATATTCTCCTTATTTCTAAGAAATGTCCTTGTTTTTAAATTGAGTCTTATTTTGTTTTATTTTTAACAGTTACAAGTCAAATCTCGGGATTTCAATCTCTGCTACAAGTAAACGTACACCTATAGACCTGGGCTGGCGTGAGATGTATTTTCTTCGAACAAGAAATTGCTGGAACAGATTGTTTCTGGCAAAAAGTGTGGCATGTTAAAATGTCATGGCTCGTATAAATGCAAAAAAATGTGTTAAAATGTTTGCTTTGTTTCGTATAAAAATTAAATCTTCGGTTGTCCTTATTTTAAGGTCCATGTCATTGGCAACCCTGGATATAAAACAAAAAAATAATGGCAGTCTTTTCAACATAAAAGCAACACTGCCGTATTTTATGCACAGCATAAATAGGCCTATTTTTTGATTTATGTTTTTGTTTTTTCACGGGGTTCGAACCCAGGACACTCCCGGGGACGAATCCCGATCAGTTTTTTTTTATTCTGTATATGGGTCAGGCGCGCTGGACAATAGGTCTTCTTGGTGGTATGCATAGTTAGGCCCTACTTTATATTTTACGTCGAACCCAGGACTCTCCCGGGGACGAATCCCGATCAGGTTTTTTTTATTTCGAACCCAGGACTCTCCCGGGGACGAATCCCGATCAAGGTTTTTTATGTCTGTATGTGGGTCAGGCGCGTTCGAACCCAGGACATCCCCGGGGACGAATCCCGATCAGGTTTTTTATGTCTGTATGTGGGTCAGGTGCGCCAGACCATTCGGCCAAATTCCTGGCCGTTGATTTATGTTTTAATTTACTTGACCTCACGCGGGCCAGACAGTGACACCCAACTAGCCGGTTGTGGCCTGCGGGCCGTAAAATGCTCAGGTCTGCCCCACAGTCTGATGCATGTCCCCTCTCTTTAACAAGTAGTACCACTGTTCTAGTCACTTACTTGAAGTTGCTGCAAACCGTAATTTTCTACACCAATTGCAATTACTTCGATGCTGCTATTTCGAATCTCTTCGATGACATTGGGCAGACGGTCGGCGTCGTTTGCTCTATAACCCAAAATATCGTGTTTGACAACGCAAGTTATGTATTTCCAAACTTGACATTTTACAAATCAGCCGAAGTTACACGATTCAGACAACACAAAATTTATGTAGATCTTCTGTACAATTCCAACTTACATTCCGTCTGTTACAAGAATGATAATTTTGTCGGTGTTGTTGTCGTTATATCGTGGAGAGTTTTGAAACTCCAAATGTGTAAGAGCAAGGCCGGCCGCTGTGTGCGTCGTGCCATACTTGTATGTAATATTCAGAACAGTTTCCTGCGTGAAGGAAATCCCCATGTTTGCTCTAACGTCAAAAATGGCTATGGGCTACTCTTGGATTAAAGCAGTGAAAAATGAATGTAGGCGCAACTTAATAGAGATGAATTAGGCGTTAAGTGTTTGGTTTCCTGCTTTACTCACAACAAATCCGCTAATAAATTAAGTTGAAAAGAAAACTCCATGTTATCTTTACAATTTTTGGTGATTTGTAGCAGAGTTGTAAACGGGCCTGAAATTTCAACCCGAAACCCGGCCCGAACCCGAATTGTTTTTGAGAAGCCCGTTTAGGCCCGAAAGTTTGATTGACAGACCTATACTTCAAGCCTCAGAAAAGAGCAAGACAACAAACACAATAGAAAACTGGCCTTGAACAAGGCGTTTTAGGGCTGTTTTAAATTAGGTCAGCAGGTCAAACAAGTGGCTACTTAGCTAGTTAAATTTATTTACAACTTTGATTTGCAGAACGGTATACGTACTTTTAAAGAAGCGTGATCCTTATATTCACCCAATCCCACTTCCACCCTCGTCAAGGACTGCTCCGTCAGTGGCTTACTACAGTACGTAAATTAAAACAAAACCGATGATGTTAAAACCATTAATGCAGCGAAGTTTGGGTTGACCGTTAATACTCTAACCCAGTGGTTCCCAACCGTTTTTTGATAAATTCCTCACTTAACAATTCAAAACATTTTTCTTCATCACAAATATACTGCATAGTAGATGCTACCCATACAAATATCATTTAAAGTAGTGTCTTTGAAAGTTTAGGCCTTCATTCCATGCAACAAAAAAGTTCGGTTTCGGCCGAATTTTCAAAAAAGTTCGGGCCGGAACCGAAACATAGAAAAACAGCGTATTCGAACGAAGTGTTTAGGCCGGCCGAAACTTTGGTGCATTTCTACGTAACCATTTAATTAACTACCGGTTAGAAACTACTGATTTACATTGTTTACTATGTTTGTAAATAGACCAACCTATAATCGTTAATTGAATATTTGACCACCCCGACGTGGATAGTGGATAGGTTAAACTGTGAAGTAACGTCGACCACCCATTCCTTAAGTAGTACGAAGTTTGTTCGTCCCACCGAACCTGACCCATCCAGGGTAAACATAAGGTCGATGCCTGAAGTTGGACATTCTAAACAAAAAAAAATGTTTTTTTATTATTAATATTCAGGACAGTGGTTCATAGCCTGTGTTACACGTACGCCCATTACTGGTGCCACGACGGACCACTTTACAGGTGGTACGCGAATAGCTCTCTGTTATACTAAACTAAAATCAGATCAAAAATTGCACCTCAACTGACCCAAATGATCAGTCCTGGTATTGGGTGATACTCATGTCTTGAACATTCTTTTGAAATTATTAACCTTGCTGGTTACAATAACCGCTAGTCAATGAGAATGAGTCTATATTTCTAGGTTTAACCATACAAACAGGTTTAGGTGTATGCAATAATAGAAATAGAAAGTCTTCAGGTGGTACGCCATGACTAATGCATTACTATAAGGTTGAGTACCACTGGTTTAAAACTATCGTCCGATAACGTCGGTATAGTGAAATTATTTTTAGGAACATCAGCGTTAAACTACCAAAGCTACTAAATAGAAACAATAATTACCTTGCGGAATATTCCTCTTACGCCTCTTTTCATCTAAAAAAACACTTAAATTATAATAAATGACGTAACATTGTCTGTTGCTAAAACTATATAAAACATTAAATGGACGATAGAAAGAGCACCGTTATAAAGCATAAAAACATTGATTTAAAGTAGATTTGGAGTAGCTCCTAGCACAATCTCTCACTCGTTATGCAGTCCTGTCGGTCCCCAAGATCTGGCAAATATTTACAGACACATTCTTTTGCCATCATCAAGTCAGATCCACTAAGCAAGAAATCCAAAGCTCTATTCCAACATTCTGCCTCTAGTGGTTTAGTTCTGAATTTCAATATACTTACTTTTAACATAATAAAACTGAAGAGCTTTGAAAGGAACACTGTTTAACCCAGTGGTTCTCAAACTCGGTTTTCGGGGCCGCATGCGGCTCCCAGCAACTACTTATTTTGCGGCTCGCACCAGACCTTAGAAAATCACCAAACATTCCTATTTTAGCTTTCAAGGTAGTACTCTTTAGTGATTTTAACAGCCTTTTGTTTTTTTGCGGCTCCCTACACACTTACAAAATTACCATTTGGTCCCGACAATAAAAATGTTTGAGAACCACTGGTTTAACCTGTTTTTATTTTCAATATCGATATTAAACGTAAAAGCAGGAAAGGATTTAAACGCATTACTCCAACAAATTGGTTTTTCATATGACTGTCGAAAGCCCTTTAAGACTATCCATCAGGCTTTCTTTGGGTGTTTTTTTCTGTCGAATTCATATTCTAGGGACCCTTGACTGGCCCCATCAATGTGTTCCCCCAGTCGTGTTATACTCGCGCATTGCGCCAAACTCACTCTCTGGTCAGCTCCCGTAAATAAAAATGGATGGGAAGAATAAACTTCTATAGCCAAACATTCTCCATAGTCAAAGTGCGGCTGTGTGAGCCAGAACGCCAGCGCGCAAGCTTGAGTTTTATGTCTGTGTGTACGTCACTGCGCCAGCGGGGCAGCTCATGGGCGTACGCTAAGCCCGCGAGAAATCCTGTGTGGATCTAGCCTTACGGTTTACAATACAGTGTAGCTTCCGCGCGTTCAGTCATAATCCACCAGTTGTGCCCTTCACTGTTCTGCGCCCATAACGTTTTAACGTTGCGCAGCTATTTTCGGCTTGTTGATTGTTTTAGTGCAATTGTGTCGCTATGTGTTTATTTACAAAGCGAAATAAATTTAACTCTTAATGCAAGCTTGAAAAGGTGAAGACTTTTGAAAGAAAAGTTAGGTGCCATCGCAAAGAAGAACCTTACATTCAAGTAAGTAAAAATGCTGAACTTACAGTTGTGTATCACAGGACAATTCGTCTGCCAAGTCGTTGTCAATAACATAATCCACGACACTTTTCCACGCAAAAGGGATACCATTATCGGCCATACACTGGTCAAAGAAAAGAATAAGTTCGTCTAAGGCACGTTTTCGGCGTCGCCTGTCATGACCGCCTTGAAAAAAATAGAAATAGTATTATTATGGTGGAATTTCTACATGAAGCATAAAAATTAACTTACCGTGGACCAGAAATACAGAAAGGCACAATACCAGAAATATGTTTCTTATCATTATTTCACTAAATGACTTCCAATTCCTTCAGGCAAAATAGGCAACTAATTGGTCGGTGTAAAAATCAGCATTGCACAGAAACAAACAGCACAAATACGTTGATTTAACAACCTCTGTTGCAAACGACAGGTTCTATTGTGTAACACAGGATGTTCATATCCTGGGTTATTAGTCACCGGTTATATTGTTCAAAGTAGAACCGTTGCTGTGTTCGGCGTACATTCCAAGCAACAAAATTGCCTATGGCACCTTTTGTACCCCGAACAGAAATTTTCTTTCAAAAACAAGGCATATTTGCGTATAGGTATAGACATATTTTATGTCAGTTAATGTAACAACGCGAAAATGCACACCAAATTACATGTTATTATGAGCACAAGTAAAGTATAAGATGAGCATAGATTTATAACTGGGATCAGCCCTGAAGCAGACCAGCGATCATGCAGCACACTCATCGCCATGCAGGCATATTGAATACGTTATACCGAATCGGCCGCAGTCACCAAGCATTCCCATGTGGCAAAGCATGGATCAGAAAATCTAGCTTGCGGTGGGATTCGAACCCACGACAGAAGTCACTCCTGGACTTCAATGGGCTTGACGTACTGGCACCCAGTAAAGGAACATTTTTTCACAAAAAAAGGTGAAGTAGCATAGACAGAAGGAAAAACACAGCAAAAGGGGCGTGGATGAAAATCAATACTTGAATAAATGAAATAGGGGTTAACGATTTGTGTTAATTTGTTTTTACTTTCCATATTTTTTGAAGTTTAATTTCCAAAAAGCGCAGAATAAAACTATAACCACCAACAGCAGAACAATGATGATTATAATGAGAATGGCTGTCTTGTATTCTTGTTGCAATTGCTCCTCTGAAACATACAAAATATTTTAAAGTTAGGTTTATTAGACGTATAACGTGGGATTTAGTTAAACGAAACTATTATACAGAAACACCTATTAGCTACTATTTATCTGGTAAGGCTTACGCCACCCCTATTTTTTAGACGATTTATACAAACGTTCAATTAAATGTCCAAACTGTATAAATAGACTATGTCGGTAAAAATAAAGTGAGTTTGCTTGGTTGGCGGGAAAATGTTAGGACGTAAAAGGTTCTTGGTAAGTGCGGGTTTTTAGGGGTTGAGCATAAATGTGCTGAATTATTACAAGGCGTTATAACCTTTATTAAAACAGTGGGCAATGCATTGATTTTTACAATGTTCGTAGGAAATATGTAAACTATACAATTCTTTGGCACTTTAAGTTTAGATTATTCAACTGCACTTGTTTTCTTCACTTCCATACCATAGCAAGTCGCCCCGTCTGCTCCGAGACTACGTCCAGGGTTGCACAAACATATGGTGTTTCCATTCGCCGTCGCACAAATGTCGCTACAACCACCATTTTTCTGCATAGACCAACATGAATGCAATTATACGCTTTTAAGACAAGGCACAACATGTTACATTATTAAAAAATACACTGGTCAACATCAAAAACAATGTGAATACAATCAACGAACTGAGAATGTTTTACCTGACTGCAGCTATTTTTGTTTGCTGAAATAACAATTGGACCGGATTTGAGAAGTTTAGTCTTTTCATTGGTTTGAATCGATCTGCGACCTTGCCCATGTGAACTCTGTGTGGTAAATTACACATTAAATTTGTGACAAAAATTAAATTTAACTTCGGTTATAAAAAGGTGTAGCATTCGGTCTGAACACGTTTAATTGTATTTGGGCACTCAATAAAAAATTGAGGCTGTACACTCCCATGGGAGGCCCGAAAATTTGTGAAAATGTGAAAAAAGTATTGTAACGGTGCAGGTGCAGCGTGTTTAATCATGATCCACCAATTGTGCCATCAACTTTTCTTGCGCCCCATAACGTCTTAACGCAGCTATTTCCGGCTTGGTAATTGTTCAGTGCAATTGTGTCTCTATGTGTTTTTTCACCAAGCGTAATAAACTCAACTCAACTGAAGTGTTAAATCAGGGCCAAATTTAGCCGTTTTTCATGAAACCTAAGCCCGAAACCGGCGCTGGTTGAACGCAGGTGGTAATCAGTGATTATATAAACAGTGGTGGGATTCAGCCGGTTCGCACTGGTTCTCTAGAACCGTCTGTGATAATAATTACTAAATACAAACACTGTTGGGATTCAGCCGGTTCGTACCGGTTCTATAGAACCGTCCGAAATTTTATGAGATCAGCGAACCGGTTAGCATTACTGGTTACTGTCTACGGGATTTTTGTAACAGAACCGGCTAAAAATAGGACATTTGTGATAGAACCGGCTGACCAAAAAATTGAATCCCATCACTGATTACAACACACATACTTTGTGTTACACTTACCAGTCTGTCAGGCTCTAATGCGACGTTGACCCTACAATAGATGAACACGACGCTGTTCCAGTCATTTGGCCAAACAAATGAGCGGAATTTAAACTTAGCAATGGGTTGTTCCCGGTTACAGAGAATCACAACGGCTGGCTCGTTTAAGTATTCACCACCGGCCGGAAGTCTGTGAAAATAAATCTAGTTTTGAAACGTGGAATAGATATGGGAGCAGAATATGTTATCAACAATATTAATAGTTGATAAAGAAACTAAGAAGGTTAAAAGTACTAACTCCGTCTAGAACAGAGTTGTAAACGGGCCTGAAATTGAAGCCTGAACCCGAATTGTTTTTTGAGAAGCCCGGTTAGACCTGAAAGTTTGATCGACAGACCTAGACATTACAGCCCCAGAAAAAACCAAGACAACAAACACAATAGAAACAACTTATCACGAACAAGGCGTTTTAAGACTGTTTGACATTAGGCCGTCCAGCAACCAGCTACTTAGCTAGTTAAATTTATGCAAAAAATAGTGACACAAAGTGCAAAGTCAGGCCCGCTTTTTGAAGAAACCGAAGCCTGAACCCGGTCCGAAAAGTCCGGCCCGACTTACAGCTCTGAGCCAGATACCCAAGTTTTAACGTGCCAACATAATTTTTAAAGAAACTGAGTTGGGATAAAGTTCTAATCCCGCCTATAGGCCTTGTATTTTTCTTTGGTATTGCTTAACTGAACAAAATTTGGCACAAAATAAAGAAAAGGAACGCAGAACTATTTCAAAGGCGTGGAACCATACGCAACATGGTGTTATTTATAACAGTTTTGATAAAAACACAAATATTGTTTAACGCCTTTCTTTGATTCTAAGATCTTTGTATGTTTGTTTTTTTAATTATGCAGCTGCCCCAGACAGAAAAATGGCACGAATACACTTATTTCTAAGTATTATCTACTGACCCATCTTCTATGAGTGTGTAGTGTCTGTCTGTTCCACTATGATCGGTGGCCCAACATTCCAATATCTGTTTAAAGTAGAGAGAAACTCGAAACGAAAATATGTGAATAAGTTTCCCACATTTAACATAATAGATTTTTTTGCCAGATTTTAGTTAGGTTTGTGTTGTTAAAAACATGAATTTGCTGTGACATATACACAGCAAATCAGACACAAAAATGAGTTTGTCGAATATATAGTATTTGGTATGTTCTATAGTAAAGAAACATGATGTTATCAAGCTCTACGAAAGGTTGGTGATTGAATAGTCCAATTCAAAATTAAAACGGGCAAATTGACATCGATTTTGAAGATAAAAAAGTACAACATTTTAGAATATAATATTTTAGATCTCTAGTTTTGATAAAAGTGAGGACTTTCTTTATTTATTTTTTCCTGACAAGTTTTATTTGTACGTGTAAACAGTGGCAAAATACTGGTGTTCCTTACACCAGCAAAGTTATTTCCATGAAGTAATACACTGATGTTTTTTACCTCTGTTACAAACCCTGGACTAATGGAATGCAATTCCACAGCAACGTTCACAAAGTCAGGGACAATGATTGTAGAGATTAGCGGGGTTGTGAAATCATCTTCAAAAATTTCCATTGTCAACATAAATTGTCCTTGTTTAGTTTCTAAAAGAAAGTCCTCTTCTCTGTAATTTTAATGTATTCACATGTCAAGAGGATAAACATAAATGTTGGCTTCAGCCCTAAAGTGTCTATGCGATATAACGCCTTCAATGGGCCTAGCGTACTGTGATTTATAGATGAGTGTGTCGTGATCGGTAGTCTGTATAGACGCTTCAGGGCTGATCCCAGTTATGAATTTATGTTCATCTTAACTGATACTGGTCAATCCAGCGATCCACAACTAGGAAGCTGACATGTGCAGCATACGAGGCAGGCAACGGTGCTTGTGATCTGACTTTCTACGGGTTCACCGCTGAGCCTATGTAGCTCAGTTGTTAGAGCGCAAGTCCCTGAAGGACTCCTGTCGTGGGTTCGAATCCCTCCGCAGGCAAGATTTTTCTAGCTTACGCCTTGCCATACGGGGAATGCTTGGTGACCCACTGATTCGGTATAACCCTTCAATGGGCCTGGTTTGCAGTGGGCTGCTTTAAGAGGTTATTTAAATTTTAAAGAGAGACTTACGACAAAACTGGAGTGATTTGTGAATCAATGACAGCTGTGTTGTTGTAAACACAAGATACACCCAAGAAGCTGAATCTCACAACAGTAGAAAAATCCACAGAGGCAGGTCTTATTGTGAAGGAAAATGTCGTGAACAGTCCATTTTGCTGTCAACAACCACAATTTTTGGTAAAGGTTAGAATTGTTACATTTGAAAGCAAAAGGTTTAACAATGTAAATTAAGCATTAGCTTTGGCTTCATGGCTCTCCAAATGTTTATTGAGCTTTAGAAAAGTTACACGATAGAAATATACTCTGGGCAAAAAGTATTAAGCTGTCCGAAATGTAGGCCCAAAGTTAAAGGTTGTTTTGAAACAAAGCCAAACTTGGGTGCAATTACGGAACAATGAGGCCGAGTATAAATCAGGCCCTAATCAAGCCCGTTCTATAAGTTCAAATTCAAATTCAAATTCTATGAAAAGTTATTTTGATTAACTTGAAAAAAGGCGAACATAAAAACAAATATTGTTCCAAATTGAAACTTGCCGTAATGCTGACGTCACAGTCGGTCAAAGGTACATAGAAATCGTAGTTGGATGACGCAATGCATTGTGGGTCAAGGTGGGTAACAGTCGAAACATGTTCGCTTGAAATCACTAGCTGGTCTCCAGGTGCCATTTCCATCTGGTCTCTTCTATCTTTGGCAACGCTGTGATAAGTTATAATTAGCTTTTTTGTTTTTTCGTGTCGTTTTGTTTTTAACGTTTGTTTTAGTTGCCGAGGAGTGTGTTGTCGTTGTGTTAGTCTTTTATTATTATTTTACATATTTTATTGCCTAAATAACTTAATTTTATTTCTTGCTGAGAACTGAGGATGCCATTAAATCGGCGAAATCGATATTATTTGCAATACATTGCAACACGAAAAACACAGATTGATTTAGGTGCACTGAAAGCTTCAGTTTATCCGTAACTTGAAGCATCTGTATTTAGCGCACGTTGCTTAAGACGTTTGAAAAGGACGCATTTGTTCAAAGCTTCCTAGTCTGCGCAGTAGCGCTAACATCTGGGCGTTTTGGTGATCAGTAGAGTTGTAGGTAGGCCCGAAACTGGAACTCGAACCCAAGGTCCAAGCATGGTACCCGGTTCGAAACTGACATTTTTTAACAAGTCGCGAATCAGGCCCTAAATTTAGTGAAATCGCAGCACAAATGTGGCGGGGTGTGAAGCCAGGCCCAAGACAAAAAGGTTTACGTTGAATGTAAGTTAGTTGATAACATTAATAAACTTTTTGCTTTTTAATAATAAATTTGCTTTTTAATCATGCAATTTTGTTGTTGACATGTTACTCTGTGACAAATGTTTCGTTAGTGCGGCCCTCGATTTACTTGAAAGTTTGGTTTTGGCGCTCAAAGTTGTTTGAGTTTGACACCCCTGGTATACGCACTCACATACAGATTATATTTAGTCGTACTTACTGAACGAAAACATGATCGTGACGACATTCAACTGTAGTTGGCTCAACTTCGCCTAAAATAAACTAGAATATTTAATTTTTAAACAAAACTAAAAACAAAATGAACTAAGGGGTGGAACTTATATATTTGTTAAATTTTAAAAGCCTATAAAATATAAATACCAAAAAATGTTAGATAATTTTAGAAATTCTGTTCACTTGCAGTGATACACAATAGCTGGAAAATTGCAAAACGTTTTTATTTGTGAAATGGATTTACTTTTGGCGTCAAATAATTGAGATGTTGCTTAAGTTGCCTCATTAAGTCTGTATAAAATGAAGGGTTGTAAACCTTAAAAAGAGTAAAGCACTAATGTCAATCTAATACATATTAAATACAACAAAAACAAATTATATATTCTAACACAAAAAACAAAATCCTTTCAAAAAACCTGTATTTCCTAGATCCAAAGTGATTTCTAGCAGAATTTCTTTTAAAGGCGAGTCTGTCTTAGCCATTGCATAGAGACGAGTAGGCCAACAGTTCTCGCAAGGGAGACTGATTGAATTGTTTACTGTGCTTGTGTAAGACAAGTCGCACGTGCAATTTCTGCAAGGCAATCATATAAAACACGACGTAGATATATTTAGACCCACAAACACATAAAAAATTCCCTAATTAAGCACACATGGTTTTGAATATATATTGTTAGTGGTGGGATTCAGCCGGTTCGCAACGTTTCTATAGAACCGTCTGTGATAATAATTACTAAATACAAACACTGTTGGGATTCAGCCGGTTCGTACCGGTTCTATAGAACCGTCCACTCGAAATTTTATGAGATCAGCGAACCAGTTAGCATTACTGGTTACTGTCAATTGACCATTTTATGAGATCAGCGAACCGGTTAGCATTACTGGTTACTGTCAATTGACTTTTTGTGACAGAACCGGCTGAAAAATATGACTTTGTGATAGAACCGAAAAAATTTAAATCCATCACTGGTTTGAAGGTAAAACAAACGGGTAAACATAAAGCTTTAAAGGAAGTCTCTACCGTCATTAGGTAATACTTAAATAAAGTAAAATACAATCCACTTAAAATTTTAAATGAAGTCTTTCCAAACGGCAGTTAAATATTCTATTCCTTAAAAGATATCACTGTTTTTAATAAAAGTAAGGTACAATCCAAAAATGGCGTGCAAAGTTAAATATGAATAAAGAATAAATGATGTAAATGTAAAAAGCGGAAATTGAGCATTTTAACTGACCGACTACAAAGTCCTTCTTGACGGACGAAGTCAATAACCGACTCAAAATCTTCTGTCGTCCTGTCATAAGGCTCACAGTTGTATCTTTCCCGTACAGCACTCGCATAAACGAGCGGATCAACGAAAGGACATTCTTCGTCGTTCACAGGTAGCATATCTACAATAAAAAAACGGTTGCGCTGTATCTTGTAAATGTTTCTTTTTTAATTTTGTGTTTCATTTTGGGCTTAGTTAACTAATATGTAAACGTCGTTTACGAAATCTACAAAAAGGATAATCACTGCAAATACCTTATGTCATTTTCATATTATAAACTGGATTTTTAGTATACACTGTGGCCCGACCTCTATAAACGTAAATATTGCCATAAAGTGAAAAGTCGGCCTGGTTTTTCGGGTCGGGTTCGAACTTGTGGTTTCATATTACGGACCTGATTCGTGCCTTACTTTGCACTTGGCCTCATTTGTGCTGCAATTTGCCCAACTTTCAGGCATAATTCGGACATTGCTTTTAAAAAGTTCGGTTCGGGTATAGTTCTTGTCTACTTAAGATTGTATTTCTAATCAGAGCAAATGATTTAGACTAAGCAAAACAAAACGAGCCCGGTTTATATAGCAATATAATTCAGCAATTAGCTTAAACAGCGCCAGAATGCAAATCGTGCAATTAAAACGCAGGGTACGAAATGAGTTACAACTACAAGGCGCGAAATACACAGCACATACAACTATGTTTCACCAGCACTAAACCTGTTGGTTAATCGGCCTTATTCCAAGTCAAGTCATCAGAAACCGACTATAGAGCCATAGTAGTAAAGTCAACACATGAGCAAAAAAATAGAAATTGAACTGCAGACCAGGCGAAAAAGTATTTTTTGGGAACGACAGCATTTTAGAGTGTGTTTTCACAATTACAAAAAAGTAACAATATTTACCTTGATCAACATATCTCTTACGTCTCTTCACATCTACAACAGAACTTACATTAAACTATAAGCAATTAAGTTACATCACATGTTTTTTTTTAAAAAAAGCGATTTAAAGTTGAATGCATAAATACAAATATGGGTTTATTGAGCTTGATGTCCATAAATTCAGTTATAGTGCAGTAATAACATGTGATGCAAACTTGCAGTATTTATAATTTAAGCTTAGTATCTGCAAACCACACATTTAAAGCAAATTAACGAATTTACAATAACCTAAAGCGTAAACTTATGCTTAAACCAGTGGTGGGATTCAGCCGGTTCGCACCGGTTCTATAGAACTGTCTCACGAAATTTTAAGAGATCAGCGAACCGGCTAGCATTACTAGTTACTGTCAATAGACTTTTTGTGAAAGAACCGGCAGAAAAATATGATTTTTGTGATAGAACCGGCTGATAAAAAAATTGAATCTCACCATTGGCTTAAACTTTAAGCCTTAAAGGATCGTCAATCAAGCTTGTGATTAAACATACGAATGTAAATGACTAAAGTGTCAACCAAATTACCCACTAGGAGAGTCCCTTACTCTGAAAGCAATCCTTCCGGTCTCCAAGATTCGGCAAATATTTACAGACACATTCTTTCGCCACAGTCAGATCATATCCAACAAGCAAGAAATTTAAAGCCCCCATCCAGCATCCAGCCTCCAGTAGTTCAGTTCTGAATTTAAATAAACTAACGTTTAATATGATTTACACACAAAAAGAATATACACCACAGTGTTTTATTCGATAACAAGAACTGAAGATGCCATAAACCTTGTGGTGCAATATATCTTTTGTGCAAATTTGTAGCGTTAATACTGTGTATAACGATTGACTCTGCTTGGCCTAGGGTTTTGGATTACATCATGAAGTGAATGATAAGATACATATATACAGTGGTGGGATTCAGCCGGTTCGCACCGGTTCACATGTTATGAGATCAACGAACCGGTTAGCACTATTGGTTACTGTCAATGGACTTTTTGTAACAGAACCGGCTGACAAAAAATTAAGCAAGCCATAAGCAAGTAATCTCTAGCCTCCTGTTTGATTCGAAACCACGTCAGAAGCAATATGGTAACGGTTAGGACAACGGCTTGATTCGGTGTTACGCCTTTAATAAGCCTGCATGGTGTACTATTAAGTAAATGTTATGCAAAAGTAAAAACTATAAAAGTAATAAAACGCTTTAAATTAACAAATCCAAATTTATTACGTTTAGAAGAAGGGTTAGGTGCAGTGGTCGGATTCAGCCGATTCCCACCGGTTCTATAGAACCGTCTTACGAAGTTTTATGAGATCAGCGAACCGGTTAGCATTACGGGCAACTGTCAATGGACTTTTTGTACAAGAACCATCACAAAAATTTGACTTTTGTGATAGAACCGTCTGACAAAAAATTTGAATCCCACCACTGGTTAGGTACCATCCCCAATTGCAACCTAACATGCAAATAAGCAGAGGTTTATGGTGAACTTACGGCTGTGTATCACAGGACAATTCGCCTGCATAGTACCAAGATCCGTGATCAATAACATAATCCACGACACTTTGCCACGAAAAAGGGATACCGTTATCGGCCATACACTGGTCAAAGAAAAGATTGAGTTCATCTAAGGCGCGTTTTCGGCGTCGTTTGTCATGACAACCTAGATAAAAATGCATTACTATGGCGGCAAAATGTTTACACAAAGCGAAAAACATCAACTTACCGTGTACCAGAAACACAAAAAGGCACAATAGAAGTAATGTGTTTCTTATCATTCTTTCTTTTCGAGTTATGTTTCTTTAAAGATAATACACAACTAACTGATGGCTTTGTACAAAAACAACTGAACAGAAACAAAACAACACAAACACATTTGATGATTCAGTGTAACGTGATTATATGTTGAATTGTTTCTACTGTAGGAAAAAGATGGAATAGGTATATCTATGGTAAGCAAAAGGATCTATTGTGTAAAAAGGGATGTTGATATCCTGAGTTATTAGTCAGCTGTTGTTTTGGTTTAGTAGAACCGTTGTGTTCGATGTACATTCAAAGCAACAAAATGTATATTCCAAGCACACATAGGAATTAATGACTTATTTAGAGCCCCGGAATAGGCCTTTTAGTTGGTGTTTGAGCTTTAGTCTGAATAAAACGGGCTTAAATTGGACCTCGATGCACACTAAGCCACATTTCTGTGATGATTCTACCTTGGTAAATGTAACTTTCAAGCCTAATTTAAGCTTTCTTTTGAATTCGGGCCCAATTTTAGGCCTATTTGAAACTCTGGGCCCAAATCTTTTGCATCAAAATCATTGGCTCTACCAACATGGCAGACCCTAACGATAATCTTGGGTGTCTATATCTACTCTTTAATTTATTCAAACTCAATCACAATTCAATGTTAATTTCTAAATTAACCAAACTATCCAGCTTCTTGACATAACTGAATTATTGTAATTCCCACGTTTATTGTAAACTAAATGATCATTTTGGCCGTCTGTTGGGTTTTCTTGCAACCATATGCTTGGTTGTTTACAAACCACATTTGTCAAGTTTGAAAACAATTAGCTGCACGTTAAATGACCATGTACCGTATATTAATTTTGCCACGGGTGTGAATATTAAAACAAAATAATGAAAAACGATGTAAAAAAACGAAGGAAAGGTCCATTGATTATGGTATTTGCGTTTAGTGATTTAATTTTAAGCAACAAATGCTCTTCACAAACGGTTTAAAAAGCAAGCAATTGTTGCTGTACCAGAACTCGTACGTGATACATGAAACATATGGTTTCAACCAAGTGATTTATGCCATTACAGTTGGCCACAGCAAAACGTTTATCTTGTACAACATTTGCAACAAAACAAACTTCGAATTTTACTATTTAGTCGTTGGGCAACCATTCTTGACGCCGAACGAAACTCAGAACATCGGAAATTGTACAGAAAAAAGTCAAAAAATCCTGTAAAAAGAAAAAACACTAGACCGGCAAACGCGACTTGTCTCCCCACTAAATAGTGCTTGATTTCCCGCAGGTTGTCGACAGTTACTTCAAAGGGGGAAATCTCTTTTCCTCCAAGTGCTATAATAGGTAGGCATCGTAGTGTGTACACCAGCGCTGTACATATCAATGTCTTGGCCAGGCGTATTTCGAAATCTAGGTCAATGGCACCCCGTTTTTTAGCGCGACAAACTGCAATATATATGCCAGCTAAGTTAATTGTCCAAATTAAAAACACCAGGAATACCAGGAACGCAGTACAAACGTAGGGAGCCCAATCAGCACTAGGGACCACTATAATAGCGAAAATGATCTTATAGGACCAAGCTGGTATGATGATAGGTAAGGCTGATAAAATTGCTGCGAAAATTACGACAATAATTCCACATCGTTTTGCAAATGTCAGTGCTTTAGAGTGGAGATACCGTAAAGGTTTCCAGACAAGAAAAAATCTATCCAGGCAGGCCAGAACATAAAAACTAGATCGTGACATCATTGCAAAGGATAGTAAAAATCCGTTTGTGTTAATAAAAGCGCGGGAAAAAACGGGACGGTCCCTAACGGTGCTCTCCCCTGTGGTATTGTCATCATTAGGATAAAGAGAAGAAAAACTTGTAATTGATTCCCGCTGGCATTCAGTCAAATATCCAAACGACGCTGTTCTGTGCAAACTAGCTGTAGACAGAGAAACGACAACAGTTGCAAGTAAGAGTTCCAAGGCTGCGAAAGCCGTTCTGAAAAAGCCTTGTGCGCCAAGTTTTTTTCTGTAGGCTTTGTTGTGGATGAAAACCACAAGAACTGTAATGTTGGCAATAAATGACGCCACAGCAAAGACAACCAGGAGAATCACCACACTTATCACCTTTGCTTTGCATCTGTAAAATATAGACCTGAATTAAATGAGTAACTGTTCTTGAGATTGAACAAAAACTTGCTTTTAAGTTTCTTCTAAATAGTTTCAAATAAAACATTGTAAAAGCTTTGCTAAAGAACAAGGTGCTATACAGCTGACACATTTAGCCCACAGGGACATGTTTGTTGGCGGTAAATGTAACAAAGGGAGATCAATGCACGAAAGGATAGGTTAAAGGGAAATTGTTAATCTAATTTGGCCAATTTTTTACATTGTCTCGCCGTTATGTTGAGAACGCAGTTGACAAGGCCATTGAAAAGGGACTTATCTTCTTTAAATACCCCCCCCCCCCCCCCCCCCCCCCCCCCCCCCCCCCCCCCCCCCCCCCCCCCCCCCCCCCCCCCCCCCCCCCCCCCCCCCCATGTATTTTTATTCCGACGTTTCGACGTCCTATACAGAATCGCGCGGTGTTTTCGTTGCGTTGTGACGTGCTTGCGTTTCATTTTTGTTCTTTTTTTTATCATGCACTGTACCAGTCGCATTCAGAGTTATTTACCCTGATGAAGGCGACCTGTATAGGACGTCAAAACGTCGGAATAGAAACACAATTGCCAGAAGAGCTCTGTAAATATGTTATCTTCTTTATTTCGGCGTCAATTATAAAAACCTTGGACTCACAAAAATATTCTATTACAAAACCGTTGTGTCTAAAAGCGACCAAGAGGTGAACGAGACATAAACGTTGGGAACCTCTAATGCAAAACAAATTTGAATAACACGTAGTGACCCCAGCTTATTAGATGCAAAAAAATTACCCAGTCAGCTATTGTTGTTGATGAATATATTTAAATATTGCAAGGTCAGATTTGTTGAGCACAGCGATATACAAATTAGGTAGGGAGCACTCGTTTTTAGCAACGTTGAATAGTTTTTCAAAGTCTGCAAAAGCTCAATAATTTTCTACACTTTTTTACTCCATCATAGAATTGCATACTTACTGTGTTTGCATACAAAACCATGGGGAAAAATTGTGCAGATCAGCATGACTGTAATCCATTCCACACCAAATAATTCCGCACATTGAAAACTCAAAATTCAAAATTTCCACATAATCGCATTGTTTGTCTTCATCATACAAAGCCACTTGCACACACGGATCTAGTAACTTGTTTGAATCCAACTCAACGGTTGATGAGGCTGCTGTAGAGAAATTCTCATCACTGGAATGGATAGGCGTGAAGTCAACATCAATGCTGTTTAAAATCGACTTGCATTTCGTCTCAAACACTGTGGCGTTGCACAGTCGATCGTAGACAAGCGTGGTGAATTTGTTGATTTCAAATCTTCGATCTAAGCATTCAAATTCAAACTGTGGGCACTTTGCAGATTTGAGTTGAGACAAATAGGACGTTAAAGGTAAACGGCCAATGTGGAATTCACGTCTAAAGTGTTTTTCTGTAAGGTTGCATACTGAAAAACTGCTGCTTGCATGCTGCAGAAAGTGATCGTCTGTCGTACAAAAATAAGTTTTGGTTTGATTGTTGAGGTAAAAACACCAACTTTAATGTACATTTATACGTTAACACTGAATATTCATATTTACAAGACACAAATCTTAATTTATTTGACTCATAGGCCTATTACACAAACCTAGGTAAGAAAAACGTAAGTATTTTTATTCTGACCTGGGTAAACCGTAAAATGGTTACCCCCCAAACATGATATAACAGTTATATAAATATATATACTATTGTATTGTATACATAACTTATACAGTTATATATTGCAAATATATACAGTTATATAAACCTTGTTTTTGAATTTGTCTTGAAATCCTCTTCGACAAGGCCAAAGAAAAAACAAATGCTCCAAAATATAAACAACAAAATCCATAAAGTACATGCATTCCAAATTTTACTACATACCCAAGCTAAACATACCAGCATACATTACTAGGAAATATTAAGGAAGGCTACTGCTTGACTGACTGGCAAGCGTTATGAATTGTCACATCACAAGACAATGGGGTGACATGACTAACACTAGACAGCGAGAGGAAAAAATCAAAAATGGTTGTGTCAGAGCAAAACGGCCGTATCAAGGCAGGATGTAGCTGTAGAATCGAGGGTTGTCAATCAATGGACAGTGCTATTTGCAGAAACACTTGCGCAATGAAATGCTACAGTTGATTGCATACGCTTGATTAAAAACCCAGTTTGTTGAGAGTATAAGAGTTGGCTGAGTTGAATAATTAAAAACACTTTCATTGGATAGAAATTCTATTTGAATGAGATACTGATGATGCTGTAAAGGCAAAATATACACATCTTAAAATCTCGAGAATAAATGACTTAATGTTTTTTATGGACTCAAATTAATATACATAAGGTTCATTACAGTCTTTATCCACCAAGCAACGAGCTAGGAGATTTTAGTTTTAGGTTAAAAGTACAAGTATAGCATTGGATTGGTTTATTTTGATTAGAAGCAGCAAAATTACAAAATGTTTCTTTTATTACAGAATGAATTTAGAACAAATGATAGAAACAAATATTAATGTGAAAGCATTTTATTCATTGACCAGGCGTGTTGGACGATGGGTAAATGAATTATATTCGTCACAAAAAAAATAATTTCATCATGAAAACGCAATTAATATGTCAACGTTTGACGATCATAATGCCGTAATATCATCAAAATTCGTGATAACAAGCGTCATCTTGTTGCCTCAATGGCTAATTATAATAAAATTAGCCGGACATAGTTAAAAAACTTTAAAAAAACAAGTTTTGAGTCATACCATACCGCATGCAACAACGTATAACAACAGTGTGTTATACGCATAATCTTGTTTGGAGTGGCAAAAATAGATAGACAAAGACGTATGTCTGCTGTGACATTGCAAGTTTTTGAGAGATGTTTTTATTTGTTTGCTAGTAATGCAATGGTACTAAGGCAAGTTTTAAAGCATATTGTATTATAGCTTACAAGTTGCTTTGGTATTTTGGTTTACAATGTTTAAGAATAAAGGTGTTGTTTTAGAATGACTGGAAACTATGTGATTAAGTGTTTAGGTGTTACTGCCTTATTAAATTTGGTTGCTGCGTTTCAAACCATGACTTTCGGAGAAGCAAGTAAGTCTAAAACTTTGTTGTAAGGTTCCTAAAACTTTTTAAAAAAGAACTCTTAAACTTTTTTGTCCAACTTTTGATTTTCTGTTATAGTTTTTAAACTTATTTATGAAACGTCAAAACTTGAATTCTTCTTTATTTGTTTGAAAACATTTCCAAATTCTTTCTTTGAGCAAATTTAATCGCTTTTGGGCTTCACAGAAAAATATGATATTTTGTAATGCAAATTGAATTCTTTTTCCCTTTATTCTAGATTGATTAACAAAGTGTCTTTTCTGTGTTTATAATTGATTTTACCTTTTGGAGACCAACAAAACTGCGTTTAGTTTCAGGTGGACCAAATTGGATTTCCAGCAATATGAGCTCAAAATGTAACAGCACACAGAAATATTTTGAACGTGAATTTCACATTGGTCGTTTGCCTTTGACATCATATTTGTCCCAACTTAAATCCGGAAACTGTCCTCAGTTTAAGTTCGAATGCGCAAAACGAAGATTTGAAATTAACAAATTCACCACGCTTGTCTACGATCGACTGTGCAACGCCACAGTGTTTGAGACGAAATGCAAATCGATTTTGAACAGTATTTCTAATAACTTCACACGTATCCATTCCGAAGATAGGAATTTGTCTATAAGAGCTTCATCAACCGTTGAGTTGGATTCAAGCAAGTTATTAGATCCGTGTGTGCAAGTAGCTTTGTACGAAGACAAACAATGCGATTATGTGGAAATATTGAATTTTGAGTTTCCAATGTGCGGAATTATTTGGTGTGGAATGGATTCCCCCCCCCCCCAATTTTTCCCCATGGTTTTGTATGCAAACACAGTAAGTATGCAATTCCGTATTTTGATTAATGCAAAAAGCAACCAAGCTTAACAAAATAAAGATTTATAATGCAATATTAGTGTGTTTCAAAAATGAAATTTTCGTTTTACTTTTTTAGATGCAAAGCAAAGGTGGTATCAGTAGCAGTACTTCTAGCCCTTTTCGCTGCGACATCATTTATCGCAAATTTCACAATCCTGGCGGTTTTATTCTACAACAAAGCTTACAGAAAGAAACTTGCTGCACAAGGCTTCTATAGAATGACTTTCGCAGCCTCTGAACTCTTACTTGCAACTGTAGTGGTCTCTTTGTGTACAGTCAGTTTATACAGGATGGCCACGTTTGGATATTTGACCGAATGCCAACAAAAATCGCTTTTAAGTTTTTCTTCGCTTTTTCCTGGTGATATTATAGGGGATAGCACCGTTGGGGACCGTCCCGTCTTTGACCGCGCTTTTCTTAGTGCAATCGGTTTTATATTGGGTTTCACAATCGTAAATAGATCATGTTGTTATATTTTAGCATGTTGTGATAGATTCTTTGTGGTTTGGCGGCCTTTAAAATATTGCCCGCCTAAAGCTGAATACATTGCCAAGTGGTCTACGCTATGCATTGTTTTTCTATCCATACTTGCTGCACTGTTGCCAATAATCGTACCAGGCTGGCAGTATAAGATATTGTTATCTATTATTGTACTAGCAAGTTCTCGATTGGCATCATATTTATACTTTGCTGCAATGGTTGTAGTAGTACTACTGATTTGGGTCATCAATTTAGCCACCGTATTTGTTGTGTACTGTCGCGCAAAAGAACGAGGAGCTATTGATATGAAAGACGAACTGCGGCTTACTCGTACTCTTGGGATAACAGCTTTAATCTTTACAATACGTTGTATCCCAATTATGGCGTTAACGGCAAGAGGGATTTCACCATTGGAAATTACAGTCGACAATCTGCCGGAAATCGAGGCTTTCCATCCCGTACAACAAGCAGCCTTTTCTTGGCTCTTGATCAGCCTTTTCACTGGGTCGTTGGACTTTTTTCTGTACAATATTCGGAGCAAGGAATTTCGGATTTTAACAAATAAGCTCGTGGAAAGATTTAAATCGAACCTATTCAAAATATTTCAAATTTGTGGCAGATCCCAAAACATTTCAAATTAACTTCTATGGAAGAATTTAAACCCTTCTTGGAACTTTTGATTTATAGTGAAGTATTTGAACATTTTGTATTGCAAAAAGGATTCGTTTTCAAAACGAAAAGGATAGTTTTGGGCTTTTGTAATAAATATGTTGTGATTTTTTCTGTTATAAGCTCGCTTTGTGAACATTTATTAACAAAAATAATTGACAAAAACGTTTCATGAAATAACAAACCACCTCTACATAGCTATGTGTGTGTAAGCGATTGTTGTTGTCTTTCGTCTTGAGTCGAAATACTTTGTTCAGAATAAAAACTTAAAATTGTCCCCAGCTAAACTTATTAGTTGTTATTTTGCTTGACTGAGTTTTAATGCATGAATGATTTTGCCATGAGACAAGTGGCACATTGCATGACCTTGCACTCAGTCTGTTCAGTTATAGTTCAATTGGTGTTTACTCTGAATGTGTTTATATGTCAACATTTGTATGTGTTCTGCAATAATGTTTATTAATTATCTGATTATGATTCTATTTGAATAAGGCAATAAAATAAGTCCACAGTTGGGTTATCTTATTGCTGACAGAAAGGAAAATTTGAAAAATGAAAAAACATGAAAAATGTTTAAACCAAATTCTCTTTTCCAAATTTCCACCCTCTACGTTGTTGTACACGCCTAAATCTAATCAAGAACAAGTACTTATTAATTTCTAAGCTCTCCAAGAAACCCGGTATGTTGTGCAAAGTGTAATACACGCAAATAATTGTGCAGAAAACACTGTCAAATACTCCAAACTTCAAAACAAGTGCAATGTGTAAAGTGTGACACAATCTGCACCTACATTTTCTGTACAGCCCGATAAAGTAGACATTGTTATATCCGCGAAATAAAGTTGGGTTCGTTTTGGTAGGAATCGTCATAGTTAGGTTTGGTTGGAACATTTTCGTCTAATGGATTTTCGTATAATTCATCTGGGAATATTGGTTTATCATAAACCGGTTCCCCACGGCTGTCTGCAATAGAAACGAGTTTACTTATTTGGGTAAAGCTACTAGTTTAGCATTTAAAAATTAAATACCAAATCAGACCGGTTTCCAACAATTACCTATGTTATAAGGCACAGACTAGAAAAATCCATCTGCGGTGGGATTCGAACCCACGAATGAGCTAAAAATCTACACAGGCTCGCTGGTGTGGGTGCCGAGACCGGCTTGATTGGGTATTATGTCTTCGATTCACGCGGACGAAGTTGTTTTGCATACACAAGATAAAATAATTTAAACAAATATATAAAACGAAACTTACTTTCTTTGGGTCCATCAATGTTATTTTCTTTTGTTGTTCTTTCGGGCCGATTTCTGCAAACAAGCCAATGTTATTTAAGCTGCAGACACACTGCTTTAATCTGTAAGGTCTCATCAGTGCTGCTGGTTTCAAATACATTGATCGCATTAAAGGTTAGTGCAGCTATAGTATGGGACTCCAGTTTGTTGCCCCCCCCCCTTATTTAAGCTGCAGACACACTGCTTTAATCTGTAAGGTCTCATCAGTACTGCTGGTTTCAAATACATTGACCGCATTAAAGGTTAGTGCAGCTATAGTACGGGACTCCAGTTTGTTGAATTTTTAAGGTAAAGCAGCAGCATTTGTTATCTAAACCCCAACTTTAAAATAATTACCTTCTCTTGGAAATAAAACAGAATCCACCAACAGCTAATACAACTAGAAGGAACAAAAAACAAGCCCCTGCAACAATCCCCTTTCCTCCGTTGGTTCTGATGTCTAAAAACGCTGCAAAACAGAAAAAAGTTTATATATTGCACAAGCAGCAACAATTAAAAAGTATCTGTTTATTTGTCAAAGAAAGTGGTAACGGAAGTGTAAAATCTAAACAAGTTGTTTGAAGCAGGCGTCGGGACTCTTTAAGCTAATAAAGTCACTGGTTGCAAAACCTATTTCCTTAAGAGTGTTCCTTTTTTTAATACAACCAAATGTGATTTCGAACAGTTCGAATAAAACCTTAATAATGCATTGATGGTCACAACAGCGATTGTTGAAACGTCTGCATGATGTATTTCTTTTTACATAAGTACTCTGGGAGCTCAGGTTTGGATTTAACCATAAGAATTATATAGTGGACTAAAGGAAAAAAACGTGGAAGAAATGAATGTTATTTTTAATGTGGTTTATTGGTTAGAAACATATCGTAGGAAGATTTTTTTTTGTTTGGCATAGGAAAAAATACAGGGATCTCATCAAAACCTTTTGTGAGATTTTAACACTATTACTATTTCTATGATCAAATCGGTTTCACTACTTTTTCATAAATGTATGGTTACTTACCATATTTGGTAGGATCAGGCCGAACACAAAATCCCTGTACTTGATAAATGTCGCTTTGATGACCACAATAAGTGTAAGAAATCTAAATATTAATAACTATTTATTTAACCAATCTGAAATGAAAAAGGAAGCGAAAATAAAATCAATGAAACTCTTGGTCTTTAGTAAAATGTTAAACACGTTTTGTTATGAAACAAATTTAAAATGACTTGTTTATTAGAAGGAACACATTTATTATTGTTTAGAAATGGTTTAAAATTTCTAAACCGAGCGAGATTATAATCTGACCGCGTTAAGCACTATACTTTAAACTACCAATAAGGTTGCTAATTCTGATCAAAGCTTTTACAAATAAACCTATACAAGTGAATTTGACTTTTTTTCTCCTAAAATTAATTTTATTACAGCATTTAAAAGTCAGACATTTTATTATACTTTGATGCTAAGCGTGTGAATTTTGCTTACCGTCAAATTGACTTTCGCGTTCGGTTGATGTTGTTTCAAATCAATGGCAAAATTCATCAGAGAATTGTTGTTTGATGTGAAACTGTGGAAAGACTCAACGTCGGCGCTTACAGCCAAAATCTAGAAAATATTTTTTTGATTTGAAGTAATACAACCGACCCTTTTTGAAGTAAAAAGCAGCAATGTAGTACGATTAAATCCGTAACTCTTTAAATATTTAAATTTATTAAAAGAGTCACGTATTACAAATCGGTCTGTAGTAAGATCATTATTTTATGGGTTCGAATCCCACGATTCCACATTTTTTTATACTACTAAGGTATACAACTATAGTTGTAATAGTATCATACATAGGTCATATCGGGTGATAACACTGACAATATTTATGTCATAATATTATGAAACCGTTTAAAAACGCAATGTTATAATTTCATAAACAGTTACTTCTTTTTCGAAATATATATTAGTGTTTTGCAACAGTAAAGTGCTTAAAACTTAAAAAAAAATATATAACTTTATATACATTATCATTTACTGTGATTTTAAATGACCGTGTGTATATAATTATTTGTAAATATGTTTACAATTGGCCTACATGCCTGATTTAGAGAAGATCTTTGCAGTAAATATTCTATTTTTACGAACAATAAAACTATAAAAATAGTTTTGTTTTTTGTTTTTCACCTGAAAGTCATCAACATATTTTGGTGGGGAAACTTGCACAATGCATTGTGACTGAGTAGAGTTATCAACTGAGGCGTGTTTAAGTGGTGTAGGTATTCTGTCTCCAGTTGCTATTTTCGTTGAAGCTGCAATCGAAAAATTTTGACAGCCAACCATATCAACCGATACCTGTTGATCAAAAAAACAAGATAAATACCATTAAATGTACAAAAGGTTTAGATTTTTTTTTGGTTTAAAGCGTTGCCCCCCCCCCCCATCAACTGAGGCGTGTTTAAGTGGTGTAGGTATTCTGTCTCCAGTTGCAATTTTCGTTGAAGCTGCATTTGAAAAATTTTGACAACCAACCATATCAACCGATACCTGTTGAACAACAAAACAAGTTATACCATTAAATGTACAAAACGTTTAGATTTTTTTGGTTTAAAGCGTTGCGGTGAAACTAACCACA
Organism: Phallusia mammillata; assembly: GCA_003260075.1. Taxonomy (NCBI): domain Eukaryota; kingdom Metazoa; phylum Chordata; class Ascidiacea; order Phlebobranchia; family Ascidiidae; genus Phallusia; species Phallusia mammillata. The sequence goes on along the minus strand of QLIY01000402.1, from coordinate 25,841 downwards.
AACAGAAAGGTTGCTTTCACATTGTTTACATTTCAGGGTTTCGTTTAATGTTTTCCTGTTAATGCGTGAATGCGGCTTTTGTTTTGTTCCTCAAATTGAAAGAAATTTACCAACTTGTCTTCTAGCTCATATTGTGTAAGTTTATTGTACAATTTTTACTACAATAACAGTCTAAAAAGCAATAGTTTTATATAAAAGTTGGAAAATGCATCGCAAATCGTAGAGCAGCACGGGCAAGGAAATCAGTTGTATACATTTATTGACTGGGTGATATTTTCTCAGAAATGCTTAAACTTTTAAACATACTAACATGAACATCGTGGCATGTACTGGAAAGGTTTTCTAACGTGATTAAGACTCCAGACGTTCTTGTTTTGCTTATCTTGCCTCCGTCAACTGAAGCGGTAATCTAAACAGAATTTAAAGATGAAATTTATAATTATCAAAAGTTTGCAACAACAAACAAAGCCAAAACACTCAAACATATTTCTCAACGAATTGTGGGTTTAGAATACACAATCTCATTAATTATTATGCAATTAACTGGTTTCATCTGTATATCAAATTTAGCGGCTAACTAGATCATGGTTGTTAACTGTAGGTATTTTACCTTAGCAATATTTAATGACCCCATGCGACTTGCAAAGTAGGCCATCCTGTTGTCCCACGATATTTCAATTGAAGTCGGGTCGAAAGGCTTCACTCGGACCAAGGGCTTGACTAAAGAAAAAAGAATTAAAATGTAGTTTAAAACAACAACACACTGACATGTGATTGTTTTGGGCCCTGCAATAATTCTTTATAGAAAGGAAATGTGAGGTAAAGTTACTGACTGCTTTGAGGTTAAAAGAAAACCACCCAAAATAAAGAAAAGTATCCCCCCCCCCTGTCGAGAGGTTTCACTCGGACCAAGGGCTTGACTAAAGAAAAAAGAATTAAAATTTAGTTTAAAACAAAAACATATTGACATGTGATTATTTTGGGCCCTGCAATAATTTCTGATAGAAAGGAAATGTGAGGTAAAGTTACTGACTGCTTTGAAGTTAAAAGAAAACCACCCAAAATAAAGAAAAGTAAATCAATTCAAATTCAATTCAATTCCGTTGACAATTTTTTCAGCCTGGATTAATACATTCATACTAGGATCAGACCTGAAACGTTCATGCAGACCGACGATCACAGCATGCCCGTCATAAAGCATAGAACTCCGGGCCCATTTAATGCGTTACATCGAATCAAGCTGGTCTCCCAAGCTAATATTACAAGGCACCGGCTAGCTAGAAACATTTCAGTACTTTGAGATTTAAGACAACTTCTTACATTTGACTTGGCAAAGATAGTTGTCTTCAGAAGCACAGGTTCCCTCCCCTTTCCAGCCATTCGTATAGCGAAGAGCCATTTTGTCGCAGCTTGGATTAGCAGGTGCCGGTATGTTCTGTGGCTCCCAATCATCATCATAACCAATCCATTTCTTTTCTTCTGCATTGTACGTCGCTCCAACATATACTGGGGTCTGAACCACTGGGGCAAATTGAAATAAAAGACATAGCTGAGTTCCCCCCCCCCCCCAATCATCATCATAACCAATCCATTTCTTTTCTTCTGCATTGTACGTAGCTCCAACATATACTGGGGTCTGAACCACTGCGACGAATTGAAATAAAAGACATAGCTGAGTTTAATGAGCAAAATACAAACTGTGTGTGGAGAAGTTACTAAAGTAAAACGTTATGATTGCACAGTGTCAACCATAAATTAGTCCCGTAATTGAATTGAATTGTTGTTCCTTTATTTATGCCTTACTGATTCTCCTGCATAACTGATATTGCCCGTAAGTGGCAAATGATCTCGGTATTTTCAATTGTAGTTGATGTTTTAGGTCTGTGCCCAAACAATAATAAATACCTGGTCCACCCCCCCCCCGTCGCCGACCACTGTCCTACATGACTGATATTGCCCATATATGGCAAATGACATCGGTATTTTCAATTGTAGTTGGTGTTTTAGGTCTGTGCCCAAACAATAATAAACACCTGGTCCAAAGAATGTTCCCTTGTAAATTAAGAAATTTCTGTATGTTTCGTTCACTTGTCGAATTTTGTCCGAGCTGCTCCTTGTGTTGCCGAAAAGAAAGTATTGCTTTAAACCCGGTCGATAAGCTGGTTCGAAATAATAGAAGTTCCAAAAATGCCAACCTAAAACATACGTCACGTTTAATGACGTCATTTACACTGTCTCGGTGACGTGCGGATAAAATTGTCAAACATAAAAATAGATCTCTCGTCACCAGCTGCACTGATGAGACCTTATATGTCGAACAGTGTGCACTGTCTGCAGCTTATCATAAAGAAATAGCATTTAAAAAACAACAAAGACGTCTTCTAGTCTTTCCATACAGTTATTTAAGTCAATATTTTAGAAACTCAATAGGTCAGGTCTTTAGTAAAGTAAAGTAAAGAAACCCAACTCACCTTCAGTCGTTTTGCAACTTCCACTGAAAAGAAAATAACCATTTCCGTCAACATTGTTAAAACAATATTCAAGTCGAATTCGTCCTGGTGCTGGACTGGAAAAATAAAATCAATTTTTGGTGTGAAAAGTTATTAAATAAAGAATGATAGTGTTAGCATCAATTTCCTAAAGCAATAGTTGTTTTCTGTTTCCTGGACATTTAACCAAGTCATACAAATTGACGTCTGATGACGCCCTGCAACTAAATATTTGATGACGTCATGTCGCTTAAGCTATGCAAAAGGTATTTGATGACGTCATTAAATATGGTATCTATACCTACTTCGTGTGAAAAGATTTCTGGTGACGTAATAGAATGTACATGTTGTTACGCTAAGTAAATATTTTTTTCATTAAGTCTTGTTTCTTTGTTAAACTTCAAATAGGTTCAGCCAATACAAGAATTTTGGTGATACGCTTCTTGTGTACGTTGTGCACTATTTTGGCTAGCTAACACGTCATCAGTCCAGCAAGTAACTTGAAAAAAGTTGCATACTAACTTTTTGTAGTAATCAAGATGGAATAGTTGACCAAGGTCCGCAGTGGATTTCCAAACACTCTGACTTGGAACATAACCCTGATCATACCGATGTATATCCTTGTCATAAGATATGTAACGAATCCATAAACGTCCAGTATCTGCTTCTGTAGAGATAAAAGAAATCAAAAGCGTTAATTGATTCTTAAAAGTTAAAGAAAAAGATTCGAAAAAGATATTGGAAGCTATTTTTACCAGCAAGCATTTGGTTGTGTGATCTAAGTCAAAAAATCCTAAAAAAAAACTGATATGCACTTAACGCAGTGGTTCCCAACCTTTTTCGACAAATTCCTCCCTTATCAATACAAAACATTTTCATTCCGTAATGTACTAATGTACTACATAGTAGATGCTAAACCATACATAGTTTATTCAAAATTGGGTCTTTTATCAATTCATGGGTCATAATTCCTTGGATGATTTACAATTTTGCAAGTCTATTTATAAACCACATGTAAAAATTAAAGGAAATTCCTCTGCTCATGTTTTAAAAATCGAGGAATTCTTCTCTGGTTTGGAACCACTCACTTAACAAGACACTAGACTTAATGACAATATTACCTGGTGTAAAATGATAACGTAATGCATTGGACAAGTGGGTATTCGCCTTCACAAAGTCGATTGTCGCAAGTTTCATGCCATAAGATGCACAAGCCTCGTTGGCGTTTTCGTAACTTTGCTTCACCTTTGAAAACATAATAACGCTGTCCTTCACAGCTATTATGTTCTGGTTGCAAGCTGAAAATCAACAAATAATTTGTATTATTTGTAGATTCAATTAAACCGTTATTTTTGTTTCGAACATTTCCAAACGCAGAATATTAATGCAACTATTAGGCTTTATGCTGCATATAACATATGTTACACGTCCGTGAAACATATAACCTAATTCAACAACTTGTAAACCGAAGAAGAAAATAGATAACAAATAAAACTATGGTTAACAGCCTATACATAAACAGTGTTTCTACAAACCAATCGTTGGATTGTATTATTGTATATTTTAATTGCACTGACCTCCATCTGAAGTTGGTAGTCTTAAAGCTATCAGTAAAATAAAACTTTCCAAGAATAATATCTGTGTAATAAACATCCTAAGACTTTGTCACAGTCTAAAATAAGTAGAGAAAATTTTAACATTATTTCGTTTTTAATCCCGAAAGCTATCACTACCACCTGTATTTAGAGCATATCTCAAAATAATACACAATTTTTAATAGCACTTTTTTCTGTAAGCACATATTGTCAACATAATTCTATTTATGTTACAGTTATCAAAACATCCCAACAAGTATTACCACTACCTGTATTTAAAACAATTGCTGACATAAATAAAATCTCTGATAGCACTTTTGCTGTAAGCACGTAGTAATTCTCAGGCAGTAACATTTCTTATTGCACGAAAATGAAGCCTCCGCCTACTAGACGATAGACTTTTAAATTGAACAGGTTTCAATATAAGTGCATGCAAACATAATATACGGGAAAAACAGAAAATGCAAATTTTCAGACAATACGTAGAATGACGAATATGATTGACAGGTCAATTTTGGCTTGTATATTGTGATTGTCGTGCAACAAATTAGCATAAGATGAGTATTAAGTGCACGTTATGTTAAAGCGTGGTCGCATTTTAGCATAGAAATAACTAACGGTTTAATCGGAACACAGAGTTGATACACAATACACGTATAATGTCTGAAACCAGCCTTAAGATATCAATTTGTAAATTGGCATTTGCATTTATATGTTTACTTTAGTAATGGGGCCGTTGTGTGGCTAAGTAAATGTTTTGTATTTTAAATAGCATTTTTTATTTAAATAATTGAAAAAACTGTTTCATGAAAAAGCAAACACCCGGTGCACATGGTTTTTGTTTAGTTGTTAAATCAAACGTTTTAAGACGAAATATTTTTTATTTAAAATACGAAGTGAATTACTTTCGCAACAAAAGTCATTTGAAAAACTTACTGATTGATTATTATCAAGTAGCTTTAAAAAAAATAATGTCCCTTTATAAAAATAAAAATGAAACAATTTTAAACAGAGTTCCGTTTTTCAACTTTCCGCCTTCTAAATTCTTTTACTGGTCAAGCTCTCTAATAAAACCGGTTATTTGGTGCATTGTACGTACAAAGTGTAATGCATGCAAAAAGTTCAATTTTGAGCAGAAAGTGCAGAAAAAAACTGTCAAACGTCAAAAACTTTCAACACTAGTGCAATATGTGTGTGTCACCATCTGCACCTGCATTTTTCTGTACAGCTTGATAATGTCGACAGTTTATATCCTTAGAATACAACTGGGATGATTTTGGTATGAGGTGTCACAATTTAATTCGGTTGGACCCAAATCTTGATCTAACGAATTTTCGTATAATTCATCTGGGAAAATTGGTTTGTCGTAAACGGGTTCCGCACGGATGGTGTCTGCAAAAGAAATAAGTTTTCTTTGTTGCAAAGTACATGCTGATGGAATTATCTATCAATTATTGTATGCCAAATCAAACTGGTCTACTGTGGTGGTATTCGAAACCATGACATGAAGCTTTCCGTGGCTCGCGTTTTACCAACTGAGCTACACAGGCTCTACGGCAGGTCTGCAAAAACAACCTTGATTCAAAATTAGGCCTTCAATGGCTCTGGCATACTGTGATTTATATATGAGTGTGCTGTAGTCGCTGGTTTGATTAACACTTCAGGGCTGAACCCACTTACGTATTTTTGTTTATCTTCGCCTATTAGAAACCCTTTTTTGACTGCCAAATTTGTTTTGATAAAAATTTACGTTTAGATGTGTTCTTGCTTTTTATTGTTTAAAAAAAATCGGTAAAAGATAGGCAGAATCTTTCTCTGGGAAAATTTTTGAATGTAAAATTTATACCGACTAAGACAAAAAATGTCGACGACGTCATCACCTACGAAATTATGTCATTTCAATTCTTTTTTTTTGGAAAACTGCAGTTTTTTTTTTATGCTACTTGTCGGTCCAACTGACTATATAGTAATGAGGCAGACAGTTCCATGGCGGACGCATTGAAAGCATATTGGATTCAAACGTTGTTCTGTACATCAGATAAAAATCTAAACGAACAGATAAATCAAAACTTACTTTTTTCAGGTTCATCAATATTCTTTTCTTTTATTGTAGGTTTTTGCCGATTTCTGCAAACAAGCGCATGTTTATTTTAACTACACAATGTGCACACTATTTTGACCTAGAAGTTCTCATCAGTGCAGCTGGTGACAAGACATGTGCTAGTGTCGCCCTACGGTAATCTAGTTTGTTGAGCATGTTATTAGGTAAACCAACAACAGGTGTCTAAAATCTGTTTTCAAACTCCTCACCTTCGCTTAGAAAAGAAACAACCAACAGCTAATACAATTAGAAGGAATAGAAAACAAGCCCCTGCAACAATCGCCTTTCCGCTGTTGGTTCTCATGTCAAAGAAAGCTGAAACAAATAAATTATTGTTTTATTTGGCACAAACAACAACGTTTATAAAATATTTGTTTATTTTGGTTTACTTGACGCTTGGACGAAAATGGATTCAAGTTATTATATGTGACTGCTTTTCTGTTTGCACGAGATTTTTGTTTTTGTAACTTCTGCAAGAATAATATCATTATAATGTTGTTGACAAGTTGAAATAATATCGCCCCCCCCCCATATGTGACTGCTTTTCTGTTTGCACGAGATTTTTGTTTTTGTAACTTATGCAAGAATAATATCATCATAATGTTGTTGATAAGTTGGAATAATATCCCTTGAACTCGGAAAAACTATCGTCGCAAACAAGAAAAAAGTCTTAATAAAACTTTCTGCCAAATTTTAGAAAAGTAATTACAATGGGCAGTATTGTTTGTGATCAAAACCGTTTCCAGTATTTATACTTTTGTTAATGCTTATGTACTTACTATATTTGGTAGGATCAGGCCTAACGCAAAATCCTTGTACTTCATAACTGTCGCTCTTATGTCCACAGTACGTGTATGAAATCTAAATATTAATAACTAATTATTTGATCAATTTGAAATCATAATGAGCGACTATAAAATAATTCACACACTGGCCTTAGTTGTGGGATGTTACACACGTATCTTGAAATATTATAGTGTAAAAACGGATTAAATTAAATGTCCGAGAGAGATTCCAATCTGACTGCTTTGAGCATAATCATTTTTAAACTTATCAATAAGTTTGTATGTTCTGATCTAAAATGATTTTATTACAGTATTTCGAAAAAAAACACAATCAGGCTGTAATGTCTGAATGTTTTTGAATATGGACAGATTACCGTAAAATTGACTTTCGCCTTCGGTTTGTGAAGTTTCAGATCAATCGGAAAATTCACAAGAGATTCGTTGTTTGAAGTAAAAGAGTGAAATGATTGGGCTTCAGGGCTTTTAGCCAAAATCTTGAAAAATTATTTTGCCTTAAATTAAATACAATCAGTCCTATATAAAGTAAATAAGCGCGACTTGTAACGAATTAAAAAGCAAATTATCACATCTAATTTTTAGTTAATTTTATATGGTAAGAAACATTACACATAAAAAGTGCGAAATCCAAACATTTCAGCTTGCACCTGCTGCATTTACAGTTTTATTTTTTCTGGCGTATACTTAGTATTCTTATAAATATGACATTACAATTAGCCAAAATGCTCGATTTAGAGGATTAAAGCATTCAATTTGCACTAATGTATATTCACAGATATTTTCACAGACATTAAAATATATTTCTTTACCTTAAACTCATCAACATATTTTGGTGGGACAACTTGCACAATACATTGGGACTGAGTAGAATTATCAACTGAGGCGTGTTTAAGTGGTGTAGGTATTCTGTCTCCAGTTGCCAATTTGGTTGAAGTTGCAAGCGACAACTTTTGACAGCCATTCAGTTCAACAGACACCTGTTCAACAACAAAATTGAGATTTAGAGTTTAAATAAGTGAGCTGTTTGCAGGATTGATGATATAATGTGAAAAAGATAATGTAGCAGATGACAGCTTTTAAACATACTTACATGAATATCGTGGCACTTGTGAGGAAGTTCTTTAAACGTGATTGGGCCCCAATGGAAGTCACCAGACTTTCTCGTATTATTCGTCTTCCCCCCGTCAATTGTAACAGTCACCTGACAAATAGCAATCACATGGTATGGAGATAAAAAATATTGAACATTGTAACACTGAACAAACCAAAAGTATTTATTCTAAACAAATTGAAACAAAATACCAAAAATAAGTATATGCATTGTAGAGGTTTGCTTAAAAATGTTGTTACAGTTTTTTTTAATCACGCGTGTTATTGATTGTACTCCCAAACTATTGACATAATATTCAACACAAATCATTTGAATTTATTATTTGCCAAACACTTCAAGCATATTATCCGGAATATACAATTAACTTTAGTTATTTTTTCAATGAACTGCGACTTGCAATACCAAAACAACATGTAATCCACCGGTATATGCAGTTAACTGATATACAGTTACGCAGATTGGTCTGTGTTAAATTTACAGGGGCATTTGCTGTAGATCATGGTTATAAATTGTATCCCCCCCCCCAAAATACCAAAAATAAGTATATGCATTGTAGAGGTTTGCTTAAAAATGCTTTTACAGTATTAATTGCACTTCCAAACTATTGACATAATATTCAATACAAATCAATCGAATTTATCATTTTCCAAACGCTTTATGCAATTATCCGGAATGTACAATGAACTGGAGTTATTTTTTCAACGAACTATGGCTTGCAATACCAAAACCACATGCAATTCACCGGTATATGCAGTTAACTGATATACAGTTACGCAGATTGGTCTGTGTTAATTTTACAGGGTAGATCATGGTTATAAATTGTAGATATTTTACCCCAGCAATGACCATGGACTCCATACGACCTGCAAAATAGGTCAACAGGCTGTCCCACGATATTTCAATAGATGTAGAGTCAAAAGGTTTCACCCGGACTAAGGGCTCGACTACGGAAAGAAATTTAAAAATATTAAACAGTAAACACTTCTCATATTTTTGAGCAACAATTGTGCTGTTTCATCACTAATATAATATTGATTGTCATTAAGTAACAAAGTTACTATCAGATCCCTTTGGTGGTTAAATATATACTTTATAATTTAAATATTCTTTTCGAATAAGGTATAAGGTGTCGATTAAAAGTCAGTGGTTTATAAGTAGATTATTTTTTTCTGTTCCGAGGAGTCATCCTTTCGTCATGATTTGCAAAGTTAAATTTTGAAATAGGGGTAAAAAATCTTGTAAGGTGATGTTTACAAATAGGTTAAAAGCAGTGCTGGGATTCAACCGGTTCGAACCGTTTCTATAGAACCGTCTCACGAAATTTTATGTGATCAGTGAACCGGTTAGCACTACTGGTTACTGCCAATGGACTTTTTGTAACAGAACTGGCTGAAAAGATATGACTTATGTGATAAAACCGGCTGACAAAAAATTGAATCCCGCCACTGGCTAAAACCAATAGTGTCTAGGTACAAAATATACTTTCCCCCCCCCCCCGGTTAGCACTACTGGTTACTGCCAATGGACTTTTTGTAACAGAACTCGCTGAAAATATAAGACTTTTGTGATAAAACCGGCTGACAAAAAATTGAATCCCGCCACTGGTTAAAACCAATAGTGTCTGGGTACAAAATATTACAAGTTGCTTATAGTTTGAATACAAATTCCCTTACATTTGACTTGGCAAAGATAGTTGGCTTTAGAAACACAGGTTCCCTTCCCTTCCCAACCATTCGTATAGTGAAGAACCATTTTATTGCAATTTGCATTAGCAGGTGCCGATATGTTCCGTGGTTTCCAATCATTATGACCAACCCATTTCTTTTTCTCTGTGTTGTACGTAGCTCCAACATATACGGAGGTCTGCATTACTGTAAATTAAGTAAAGTAGGTGAAATAAAAAAAATAACAGCGTTGATTGGGCAAACTGAATAGTGACAACTAATGTAAAACTTTATCGAGTAGCAGAAAAACAAGAAATAAAAATGTACATATTATAAAAAAAATGTCTAGTTTTTAAAATTTTATTGTCAGTTTAAGTCATAAGTTTTAGAATGATGAAACAATAAATCTATTAAGTTACAAAAATGTTTGTGCAAACGTTTTAGATTTGTAGCTTACCAAGAAAAGCAAGAAAAACTATGGATTATCTTGCGTCAAAGTTTTATTTAGGTTTCAAATATTTTTTGGTAGTTTTACTAATATTGTTGTGGAATTTGTAATTCAAGTTTTTTTGGTTGAACAAAGTTTGAGAATCGCTGGATTTCAATTACATTTCTTGAAACGTACCTGGTCCAAAGAAGGTTCCCTTGAAAATTGAGAAATTTCCGTATGTTTCGTTCACTTGTCGTATTTTGTCCGAACCGCTCTTTGTGTTGCCGAAGAGAAAATATTGCTTTAAACCCGGTCGATAAGTTGATTCGAAATAATAGACGCCCCACGAATGCCAACCTAAAACATACGTCACTTTAATGACATCATACGTTGATCCATTGACGCGGGGGAAAACATCAGAAATAAAACCACACATCAATCTAGTCTAATCAAGTACTAAAAAGTCTTCCAACGACTGAAAAAAAGTATAATAAAGAAACCAAACTAACCTCTACCCGCTCTGCAAGTTCCAATGAAAAGAAAATAACCGTTCCCTGACAAATTGTTAAAACAATATTTAAGTCGAATTCGGCCTGGCGCAGGTCTGAAAAAAATGAATATGATAAAAATAAAATAAAAAAATGCTTGGATAAATTATATAAATTAAAAAAAAACTTTTGCGGTTGTTTAACAAATTTGTACATTCAATCACGCCATGCCAATGCACATTTGACGACGTCATGCAAATGCATATTTGGTGACGTCCCCCCCCCCCATTCAATCACGCCATGCCAATGCACATTTGACGACGTCATGCAAATGACGTTTCGTTGTGTTGTTTTTATAAACCTTTAGTGACGTCTTGAAAAAGGAATATTTGGTAACGTAACGTGAATTAATATTTGGTTTCAACAAAAAAACCAAACAAACAACAGTTTGCTAGGTCATGCCAATGCATATTTGGTGACGATGTGCAAATACCCTTGTGTTACGTCATGTCTAGATTATTTAGTGACGCCATGTAAACAAAAGTTAGTGACGTCATGTAAACAAAGTTTAGTGACGTCATGTAAAAAAGTATTTTATGACGTAACGCGATTAAACATTTAGTTTCATTAGACAAATAGTATTTTGTTAAGTCATGCTAATGGTAAATGTTGATGTCACCAAAGTGAATGTTTGCCTACGTCATGTGAAAAGACATTTGGTGATGTAATAAATGTTTTGAAATTTTTTTTGATTATACCTTTGTTAAGTTGTCTAGCAATCACCTAAATTGTGACATCATTTATTTTGTAAGATTATCATCAGTTTATGAAGTGAAGTAACATACACCAAAACCTTTTAAAAGATGTCTAATGGTTGTATACCCACTTTTTGTAATAATCAAGATAATCAATGTGACCTAAGATAGTTGTAGATTTCCAAACACTCTGACTTGGAACATAAGCCTGATCATACCGATGTATATCCTTGTCATAATAAATGTAACGAATCCATAAACGTACAATTTCCGCTTCTGAAAAAGGGTAAAAGCAAAGGCGTTACTTGTTTCTTAAGTATTACAGCCAAAAATTGCTTGTTCATAAAAACTGTATTGAAAAAGATTAGTTATTAAAAGTAGTTATAAAGTAAGCATTAAAAGTAATTATAAAGCATCCACATTAAATAAAACCTTTAAATCCTTACATTAGGGCGCAATCCCCCCCCCCCATAAAAACTGTATTGAAAAAGATTAGTTATTAAAAGTAGTTATAAAGGAAGTATTAAAAGTAATTATAAAGCATCCACGTTAAATAAAACCTTTAAATCCTTACATTAGGGGGCAATTGCAAGTTAAACTGGTATTTTTATGTAAATTTCCCTGCCTGTTTTTTCATGTAAACATTGAATTATTGTTCAAAATGTTCAAAAGTTTTTCCAATTTGGCCCATTGGATTCGCGTCAAAGCTCTCACGTTTCCGGAATCAGACAATTTTTGTGTTTTCCCCCGCTGTATTATTTAAGACACAAAACCCATTAGGCGTGATTGCAAAAAAAAAGGATTGTACAACTTGCTTTTTATTTAGACTTTGGCTTGACCTGTACACAAACATAAATCTAATTCGGGTTCGTACTTTGGGGGCCCATGTTTCAAACCTTGTTTAAAAGCTGTAACATTAAAAATATTCACTTATTAAATCACTTTTGTAATGGCAATTTTACCTGGCGTGTACAAAGAACGCAGGAGAGTGAACAATGGAGTTCTCCACCTGACAAAGTCGATTGTAGCTAAATGCATTCCATACGATTCACAAGCACGGCTGGCGTTTTCGTAACTTAGCTTTTCCTTTGAAAACATTATGACACTGTTGTTCACAGCCCTGATAGTGGGGCTGCATGCTAAAAAACAAAAATAAATGTTTTTTTTTATTTTTAGTCATAATTACAGCTGTATTTAATGAAGAAAATAACGGTCCAAATAGACATAAAAATCAACATGCTTTATTCTTCAAACGTGTCGGCTAATACTGATGCCATCATCAGTTAAATGAGCTTGTTTTGCACTTTTTATTAATCTTTTATGACTCGTGGTTATAAACGGGTGTAACTGATCGGTGCTGGATTAACCAATAGGCAAAGTAGTCACGTGCCTCAGGCCAGTCAAAAATCCAGGCCACTTTAAAATCAGTAGAAATTTAGTCATGTTTTCAAAATAATTATTTTGTGTATTGAAAGCGATCTACTCCGTAAGATCCAAAAACTAGTTAACGCGCTTTCAATCGCCAAACCGCGCAAACTTGTTATTTAGTTAGGCATATCACCATGTTTTTGCACGGTACCCTGTGTTATAGTTGCAACAACGATCTTTGTTACAATGATTTGGCAACACTGAGAATTCTATATTTTTTAGTTGGCAGCCCTGATTTTTGGGCCACTTATAAAATGTGCCTACAGGCCAGCAGACCCGTAATCCGGCACTGTAACTGATGTGGCCGCTCATATCACTGATGATGGCGTGTGCATTTGGCGAAACATTTGAATAATGAAGCATGTGGCATGCCCCCCCCCCTGTGCCTACAGGCCAGCAGACCCTTAATCCGGCACTGTAACTGATGTGGCCGTTCATATCACTGATGATGGCGTGTGCATTTGGCGAAACGTTTGAATAATGAAGCATGTGGCGTTCATGTCATTTCAGGCTGTTATTTTCCTCATTAAACTTATGAACAGATCCATGTATAGTGTTCCGAATCTGTATTTACAATGTACAACTTTGTGTGAGTTCCGTTCAGAGGGTAACATCATTAAGTATTCGTTTCAAAAAACTATTTTTGTAATGGTAAAGAATAACAAAAGAACAAAAGCAACAGATCAACCATTACTTCACATAACATACATAACAACAACGTTTTCGAAAAAGACCTTCTAATTCAACAACTTGCAATCCATAAGACCAAAAAAAACAAATAAAACTTTCGTACCACCATATATACGGAAACATATTCCTTGAAACCATATTTATGTCTTAAACAAAATAAATTGCTGTGTTCGTTTTGTACTAACCTGCTTCTGAAGTTGGTAGTCCAAAAGATATCAGTAAAACAAAAACCGCCAAGAATAATATCTGTGTAATAACCATCCTAACACTTTGTAATAGCGCCGACCTAAAAAAACAAAGCAATCGTTAAAATTATTTACTTACTGACCCAATACACTACCTACATTCAATACAAGCGCTAAAATAAATACAACTTCTAAGGTTACTTTTTGCCTATCAGCACATATCAATCAACTTTAGACAGTAACATTAAATGCACGAGGATTTTATTGAACGAAAATATAGCCTTCGTCTCCTATAGACGATAGACTTTTAAATTAAACAGGTTTTGATATAAGTGCATGCAATCATAATATACGTAAAAAAACAATATGTAAATTATTTCAGACATTACGTAGAATGACGATCGAGAGTTACAGGTCGGCTGGTATCTTGCCATTGTCTCGCAACAAATTAACATATGATGCATATTAAGTGCACGTTTTGTTAAAGCGTGACCGCCATTTAGTCAGGGTTAACTAACGGTTTCACAGTTACACTGCGTTAAAACATGTGTCTAGAACAGGGGTGTGCAACCTCCCCCCCCCCCCCCCCCCCCCCCCCCCCCCGGCCCGCGGGCCAAATGCGACCCTTTCTTAAAGGTTGGGGGCCCGCAGAGACCCTTGAAATGTACTGGCAAACAAGTCCAAGTATTATATTTTTTTGAGCAAGATTAATACGCCCGATGCTATTTTTCTGGGAGCTGGCATGTGTGGCTAGAATCAAATGCGAATTTAACTTGTAGTTAAGCATATTTGGTAAGTAACAAAGAAAAATCACCTTGTGTTATACAGAGGTGAGGCCCGCGATCTAATTTTGGCAATCGCATTCAGCAACAAAGGTTGCACACCCCTGGTCTAGAACCAGTCAAAACTGTTCATGTTAAAATCGCTATTACACATCGAGTAATGAGACAGAAATGCTAATATTCAATTTTCTTGAAACGACAGTACATCATGTCTAAGAATAATATTGTTTTGAAGTATAGAGTCATTTTTATGTCTTATTAAATCTAAAAATCATTTCCTGCTTACCAAGTTAAAAAGTGGTATATAGTTAGGAAATGTACAAAACGTTTTTTAACAAAAAATTGAAATATACAATAAACGTTCGACAAACATTTCAAATAATCTGTTGTCTGCAAACTACGTAGTAAATTATTAATAAAATTAAAATGTAAATTTAAATAACGTTTGCATGTGAATGTAATATAGTCATAAAAGTCTATTTCAGGTGGAATTTATTTAGCCAGGCAGAACAAAAGTCACCTGATCTTAAATCACGTGATCAGAAAATAGTAAATTACAAAACTGGCATCAAAACAAAACGATATGTTATAAAGACAGTTCGTTGTAAAATGTCATATTTTTTGGTTAGATTGGGTCAATTTGAGTAGGCGTGGTGGTGTATTGGGCTTCGAGGTGGTATAGGAGGTCTTGGAACAGGGGGTGAATCCACCCCATCAATATCAACATCCCCATTTACGTAAACGCTTTGCATGTGATTCCCCCCCCCCAATAATCTGTTGTCTGCAAACTACGTAGTAAATTATTAATAAAATTAACATGTAAATTTAAATAATATTTACATACGAATATAACATAGTCATAAAAGTCTATTTCACGCGTAAGTTGTTAAGCCAGGCAGAACAAAAGTCACATGGTCTTGAGTCACGAGATCACAAAAAGTAAATCTCATACGCATTAATTACATGATAACAAAACGGCTCTATATGCTTTTACTTTTTTAAAACGATATATCATTAAGACAGTTTGGAATAAAAATTGATTCGTTTCGTGTCGGATGGGTTAATTTGAGTAGGCGTGATGGTGTATGGGGCTTCGAGGTGGTATAGGAGGTCTTGGAACAGGGGGTGAATCCACCCCATCAATATCGACATCTCCATTCACGTAAACGCTTTGCATGTGATGGTCGACGTATCCTGTAACATTGTAACCAGAGTCAGAATAAAGTCTGGTTATTGCAAATTTTCAAATTACTAAGAGTTTACTGAATAATTACAGGTTTTCAAAAAAAGTACTTGTAAGCAAATAATTCTACCCAACTTGGACATCTGACCTTGGTCATTTATAAACAAAAAACACAAAATAGAATTCCTTTAGATTTGTGCTTTAACCCGATTCTTCTACAAAGGTCATTTTTTAACGAAAATTGTAATTCGCGAGTTTGAAACCAACAGTAAATTTGTTTGTTTTTGGTTTCATTTGACCACAGTAAAGTTTTCCCCCCCCCCTAACCCGATTCTTCTACAAAGGTCATTTTTTAACGAAAATTGTAATTCACGAGTTTGAAACCAACAGTAAATTTTTTTGTTTTTGGTTTCATTTGACCACAGTAAAGTTCTGAATTCGGATTCGAAAAAGAAATTGGAACCGGAATCATAGTTTAGTTTCGAATCCCGATCCGCAACCCGATTAAAAATTTGAACCTAATCAGAACCAGTAAACTATAATCCCGAATCCGAAAATATAATTGAATACAATTTTAAAATAAATAAAACACTTAAAATTTGAAGTACTTACTTCGTATTGTCAGAAGTACTTCTTAACTTTGTATTATCTCATAACATATGGAAACTAGCATTCAGCCCTTACTGTTTGCACCATGTAGATATTCTCCAACAAGGTTTCTAAATCTGCCATCTTCGTTCCGCTCGACTTCGACAGGATTAGGAAATTGATCAACTTTGTTCAGTGTAGGTTCAGTAACTTCTTCGGTCTTCGTGTGTTTACATCTACGCAATGTGTCAAAATTGATAAAACGTGTATATAGAACTGCTCGAAAAAGTTGGCACGATTCCTGGCCGGAAAAAAATTAGTAAAAGTAATCGAAAAATTGAAAAGTTAATGGTTCTAATCCCACCTCGTGCCTTGAGTGTTTCTCAATGGGCAAATAAGTTTTTACCGCAAGCCTAAAGTTCGTATCGAACCCGAATTTTTAAACCAGTTTAGGCCTGAATGTTTGTTTGACAGGCCTATACATGAAGACAAAAATACGGCTATAAAATAAAAAAAGACATATCCAACGAACAATACTAGACAACGAATTAAAACAGGACATTTTAGGGCTGTTAGGCCTTAGGTTTAGTCCAGCAACTAGCTACTTAAGTGGGCTGTTATTGAAGTATTGAAGCAAACCACTAATTTTACCAAGGCTCATTTTAACAAAGATAGTCCCCCCCCCCCTACTTAAGTGGGCTGTTATTGAAGTATTGAAGCAAACCACTAATTTTTAAGATAGTTTGGTTTCAAACACATAGTAAATGGCAAAAGTAAAAGTCAAACCGTAAACAACTTTGCCTACTCTTTAGTTACTTTTACCTACTATTGTCAAACAAAATCTCAAAGTTACCTTTTGTAAAGCCAATATCCCGTAGCAAACAATAAAGAGAAAACCAAAATAGCCACCAGAGCAGTCACCGGTGTTGCCACGGGGTGAAAAATGGCAGCAGAAACATATCCAGGCTCTAAAATAAACACATTACAATTGTTTTTTCACCGACAATTTCTCAAGTTTGTCATTACTTATTCGACAAATTATTCTCAGGTTTATTTAACAAAATGAAAATGTGAACCAAACTGACCTTGTATGTAACAGATAAAGGGAAGAACCTCAGAGCAATCACCATTCGTCAAATTCCACTTTAAATTGTAATGCAAAACTCTTTGCTGGCAGTAGGTAGTATTAGCTGTTGCATTAATAACGATTGGCTCCATCATTTTTGTTGCCACGTAGATTTTTACATCTAAAAACGACAAAAACGTTTAGTGGTCACCATTTTAAAATTTTAGTTCTATAAACCTAGATTACAAATTCAACTCAATGTAGCTTAGTTGGAGGCAAATCTATACATTGAATGAATTTAAATGTCACAATTTGCGATTAAATCTACCAAGTATTTAAAGTCGTTCATGTCATATAAATTGGATTACAATAAAAAAATACTTTATTAATTTAGTTTGTAAATCACAGTACGCCAGGCCCATTGAAGGCGCCATACCGAATCAGCCAGTCACCAATTATTCACCACCATATAGCAAGGCGTAGGCTAGAAAAATCTAGCCAGCGGTGGGATTCGAACCCACGACTGGAGTCTTTCCGGGAATGCTTGGTGATCGGCTGATTTGGTATAACGCCTTCAATTGGCCTGGCGTACTGTGATTTATATATGAGTGTGCCGTGATCGCTGTCTGCATAGACGCTTCAGAGCTGATCCCAGTTGTGAATTTATGTTCATCTGAACTAATTTAGTTTGTAGTTTTCTTCAGAGAAATACCTGCAGCATAAATGTTTTCCATTTGAGTTCGATAACCCTGATAAATATCGTTTTTAACATCCGTCAATCTGCTTGCGTGGCTCTCAGCTTCCTCCCGCCGATAATTATAAATCGTTTGGTATCCGGGTATTTCCGAATCCCCGCCATATAAACCTACCAGATCCGGATCAGCATCCCAACCTAGATAAATAGTTAGTTATATTGTTACAGAACAGTAATATTGTATTCGCTATTTGACTGATTCATTCAAATTTACTAAAAAGCACAAAGGCTTCAATTTGGTCAAAACATTACACATATCTTAATGCTTGTTTATAGATACCAGTAATGTCATCAATCTTGTCATAAGGATGAATGACTTGATGTTTTAATAAAAATGAATCAATAACATAAGGTTCATTTAAGCAAGGAGCTGGTAGATTCAAGTTTAAAGTTCGAAATGTACAGTATACCTAGCTTTCTAAATCTGTTTTAAAATATAAAAAAAAATACAAGGACTGATTATCAGCAGTGGTGGGATTCAGTCGGTTCGCAACGGCTCTGTAGAACCGTCTCACAAAATTTTATGAGATCTGCGAACCGGTTAGCATTGCTGGTTACTGTCAATGGACTTCTGTAACAGAACTAGCTGAAAATATGACTTTTGTGATATAACTGGCTGATCAAAAATTGAATCCCACCACTGAATACAAACCGAAGCAAATCGAATATTTACTGTCAATGAGTAGGTCACCTTTTTATTGGTTTATCGGAAAACATAAAATGGACCCTTACCTTTGCGTACATTGCAAGTTTGGTTTGAAATAAACCACCTCAAATTTAGATGATGGCAGAAGTGAATTAATTGTTTCGCCCAAGGTGATCGCCTGTTAATTTTTAATTGGTTTGGAATTAAAAGAATGTAAACATTCCATACAATTCACTATTATAGCAAAAGAGTAAAACCATTAGTTGGTCCCAATTAACGGCCGTTACACAATACTATAGAGACCTTTTTTAAAGTTTTGAATTGAGCATAGCTTATGTAAGTTATATATAACTCAAGCATTTTACAATTTTAACAAAGTTAGACAAACAAAGTAAGGACAGCATTTTTTGCAAAAATAACTTTGAAATACTTTCCAAATGCAAAGAAATCACAGTTCATGGCCCACAATGCCATTCGAAATTAAATGCCATAAATTGGCATTATCAAATAAAATCTACCTCATGCAAAGCGACTACATTTTATCATTATTAAATACAACGACAATAAACGTTCATCAAATTGCTCACCCTGTAAACAAATCAAATCGCCATAAATGTCCAAGGTGCTTGGCGCTTTTCCAATTCCCAAATTCGGTTGAATTTGTCGAATATCGGTAAACTTTAGAGTTGGTTGGGTCGTAAAAGATATAAACCCTGCGAAGATCTACAGAAAAATATCAGTGCATAAGTTTAGATTTGACACAACGCTATAAACATGCTTGCCTTTGCTTTACAACGAAAAAAAACAGTAATATAAACCAATTATAGATTTACCGTTTTCGATTGATTGCATCATCGGAGTCAGTCTGCTATCTGTGACGTCATCCACAGGGGTAAGAACTCCACCCAAATTTTTACATTGTTCTGATGCACCACTTGCATTCAACTTTAAGCTGGATAAAGTTACCCAAGATCTGGTTTGGTTGTTTGCAATGGGGAATGTATAGTAAAGATCCCCTGTAGAAATTAACACGAAAATCAGATTTAAATCAGGTTCATTAACTAGCTTTGTGCGGTCAAGTGTAAAGCTTATTTAACATGCATGGCTTAAAACAAATAAAATGTTCGCTAACGAGTTTTCCATCTATAACCACAAAGCACGATATAGATGCCTAACGCAAATTTAAAAAAACGATCTGGTTACTTTTAAAAGTTATAGTACTACATTATGAGACTATAAAGTTTGAACAATAAATCATGTCAATTTTTACGTCTATTTGGGTCGTTATTTTCATTATTACGGCTAGAAAAGTTTGAAAATAAATAAGCTTCGGACCATTTCAAGGTGTTTAACTAAAACACAAACTCTTGAATAAAAGATATTTTTTTTACATTACCTACTGCCGAGTTCTTCCCGAGAAAAGAAAATAATATCACAACAATACGCAGAATAAATATAAATCTGTTAAACATTATCTTAGCCCTGACTTTACAACCTTCATATAGTATACCACATCTATACCTTGTCCGCTGAGTATAGCATATAATGGGCTGTTAGTAACAACACATCCGTTACGTCTTAGTTTTATGCAAATTTTTGAGTTTCATGTCGGTGTGGGAAATTGGCGGGAAACGGTTTCTGCTAAATGCGTCAAACACGTGTGTCACGTACAAACGTGGTTGAGACTGTAAAAGGAAGTGGCACAATTCATAACAAACATGCATTCGAAATACAACAAACTTGACAAAGTTCCCCCCCCCCGAACACAAGAAAGTGAGAATAATTGGGCTAAAATTCCACATAAATTCTTTACAACTTTATATTAACCTTTCAAGTAACTTACTGGAAATGCATATTATTCTACGTCCAAAGACATTATTCAAAAGCCAGATGGCCAATTAGGTGTGGTTTATAATGACAACTTATCTGGGATCGAAAACAAAATGTTGAAATACATAACATGCAGGTAATATACATATGTAATAAAAATAGCATAAATCTAGAGATTTTATAGGGGCAAGTGTTTCCTATTTATAATACGGTGTAGCTGCAGCGCATTTAGTCATTTCCAACCAATTGTGCCCTTCACTGTTTTGCGTTCCATAACGTTTCAACGTTGCGCAGCTATTTCCGGCTTGGTGATTGTTTTAGTGCAATTGTGTCGCTATGTTTTTCACCAAGTGAAATAAATTCAACTCTAATACCTCTGGTTTCAGCGGCTATGCCGACAGCGCCGCGTTTTCCGGTTCAAACAAAACAATTTATTACGTCATACGTGCTAATTGAAACGTCACAACGAAACCCCTTTAATTGCTTCCGTTTTTTGTGCGACTGCATCGGCATACATGAGATGTTAGGTTCTTCAGTAAGGTAGAATATACATAGTGAAACAGGTGCAACATTAAAACTATGGACAAATTGGTTATCTGTGTGCTGCTGATGTTTTGTCTGCTTGGACAACATGCGAAATCACAGACTCATAAACTAAGTAAGTAGTGGTGTATATTATAAGCATATTATAATATATATTTATATTAGAAGACAGTGCACACTTTCTCGACTAACAAGGTCTTATTAGTGAGCTAATGACAAGAGATGGGCCGTATTAGCTAATGTAGCCAAATAACGGCACTCCAGTTTGTTGGGGCCAATCGTGGGTATTATATTTAGGTTTGGGTCTTGCTTAAATGGATATCAAGCCAACCTAGGGGTTTGAAATACACCACACTATGTTTGTATGCAAATATATTTAATTAAAAAAATAATGCCAAATGTACATGCAACAATTCACATGCGGCAGGTTACAAAGGATCGTTTAATCAACTGGTTTCAGTTAAAAGTATTTTCTACTTACAGAACCGGTTACATTCACTTGTCATGGTGAAGAGGGGGACTGGACATGCGTCCACGGTTTTTGCGACATGGCAATTCTCAATTGCAAATGTGTTGACCCAGACCTCGAGTGTGAGAGTGAGTAAAATACTTGATATGTTGGTTCTGCACCGATTTACCATAAACTTATGTTGTTGTTTTTATTTGGCAAACTGACTTTAAGTTGAGATGAGTTTATTTCGCTTGGTGAAAGACAACATAGCGACACATTTGCACTAAAACAATCACCAAGCCCGAAATAGATGCGCAACATTGAAACGTTATGGAGCGTATAAAAGCGTCGGGCACAATTGGTCAAATGAGCGCTAAACGCGCTGCAGCTACACCGTCACCCCCCCCCCCTCTGGGGCTCACAAGAAAGTGAGGTTGGCGCATTGTTGGTAAACACGACTGGGGGTGGGACGGGACCAGTCGAGGGGGTCCTATAAACTAACCACCCGTTTTAGGTAAGAGATGACATAGTCACCGTTAAATTTGGTCAGAATTTTGTTAAAAAACAATAGAATAGTGGTTTTGTATGATATTTAATGTCTGGTTTTAAATGTACATACTGGTCAAACTCATTGACGCCATGGTTTACATCATTAGTGCTTTTATTACGTACCTGTTTTAACTTACATTGCGCCAAAACTCACTCTCACATAACGCTTAATGTACGGTGTAACTGCAACGCGTCCCCCCCCCCTAGTGCTTTTATTACGTACCTGTTTTAACTTACATTGCGCCAAAACTCTCACATAACGCTTAATGTACGGTGTAACTGCAACGCGCTCAGTCATGATCCACATGTTGAGCCCTGTACTATTTTTTCGCTCGATAACGTTTTAACGTTGCGCAGCTATTTCCAGGTGATTGTTTTACAGCAATTGTGTCGCTATGTTTTCTTTCACCAAGCGAAATAAACTAATTTATGACTTAGCTGGTCTTCATAATAAATTTGCTTTAAACAAAATTTCTTTTAAAATCAACTCATTTTAATTGAAACCGTTTATTACCAATTTTTGACTTACCTGAATAATAGGTGCACATATACAGAAAAACGTATCTTTTTCACTTTGTTTCATTGACGTAAAGAGCTTGTGTTTTAAATCAGTACATAGCAACAACTAAAGCTACACATTTTTACTCTGTTAATCTCGTTTTAACGCGAATACCTGTCCAAGACTAATACTGTCCATAGAAGCACATGTAGTTTATACAACAAACACAGAAAACAGGATTACATTCATTTGACTCAAAAACATCACTAAAACGCAAATTTGAACTTAAAATCTTTGAACTAGGAACTTCAGTAATCCAGCACACAGCTCTTACGGGCAACCTATTGTGCTGTAAAGTAATCAACGAATTGTGCTTTTCAGGATAAAAGCGCTTTTCGTTTTACGCCCAAAGCACATGGTGCAGTATAGAAAGGCGCAATGAGCTTAACGAAAACCTAACATTTTGTCCTTGTACAAGGCGCAATTGGAGCAAAGTCATGTACAACGCTATTGTTGGATGTTAATGCATTAATAGTAAAATAAACAAAAACTTCAAAACACGATTGTTTTTGATAATTTTTCTCTATTGAAACTTCATTAATATTTTCTTCACGTCAAAGTTTTGTCGGCTAATTTTGGATAACGTTAATTTGTTGCCAATACAAGCAAGAGCGATCAAAAGTATTTTTAAAAGTTAAATTCAATGCGTTTGTGGCAAATAAATAACTTACCTGGAGTTATTAAGGCCGACCGCTTTCTTTTTTTAATATGTGAAAAAACAGATTATGGTCTTAGTTCTTTAAATGTGGGAAATAGTTTATATGTGGCCTTAATACCTACATTACAAGTACATTTACGAACAAGCCAAAAAAAGATAACCAATACAATATACAGATAATTTGACAGACGTAAACGATACAGTAGGATTAGTATCACACATATTTGTCCTGTTTAAACATGTATGTCAGTATTAATGTCCATTTCGAATCATTCAGTGGTTTTCATATTCAGCTTGACCGATGTGTTGATAAACATGACCTGTTAGAACACAACAAAGTCAATTAGAATTCACCAAGGCTGTCTGGTGTTAAAACGTGTTATGTGTCATCCGCTTTTCTGAGATTTTAGTAGACCGACTGGCTGCAGGTTTATTCGGTCTCGACTTTTGCATTGAAAATTGCAAGTTTTTATATGGTCCTTTTAGCATATTGCAGTCCAGACTTGTGTGTAATAAACCAATTTTTGCACAAAATTAAACTTGATGCAACAAAATTTAGTAGGATTGTTGCCACACGATGGGCTGCAAAAAAAAATCGAATGTTTAAAAATCGAAAGGTACCAAATTTGCTGCGCTACGCAGCTATTATGTGTATGTTTACAGTGTGTTCGCGGCTATATCTTTACCTTAATATATGTTTTTGAGCTGCAGGATGTTTAAAAGGCAAGCATTACTTTTGTTGTTTAAATTTCCTATGTTTAGTGATATCACATACTTTCGATTCTAGAATCCAAATCCATATCTTCTTTCACGCTGTAATACTTTCGCTGTGTGTTTGGTCTTCTTGGTGGTGAATCGTTATCTTCTGGTTTGCAGGACGGTTCCACTGCTTTTTCTGCTCGACATCTACAAGAACTTTCTTCTTAGTTTTCCCAAACACATTTAAATTGCGTTTGAGGTTGTTTTTTAAATTTGTACAGACATTAAAAATTTATTACAAGCTTATAAAGTCGTGCATGTAACAAGCTCTGATAAATGTTGTTCGATTAGTTGTATGTTTTTTTACTATTAGCTGAATATAAACTTACTTTTTATAAATCAAATACCGAACTGCAAGAAACACAGAGAAAATTGCAATCGCCACGACTGCCGTAACAGATATAACGACAGGAGACATTGCTACAGCATGCTGTTGTTCAAACTTTCCCCCCCCCCCTATAAACTTACTTTTTATAAATCAAATACCCAACTGCAAGAAACACACAGCAAATTGCAATCGCCACGACTGCCGTAACATATATAACGACTGGAGACATTGCTACAGCATGCTGTTGTTCAAACTTTTGCACTGCAGAAAACACATGTGTTTATACAATTTAGTTTAGTTTAATATAAACTATTGAAACATTTCTCAAGAACTTTTAACAGTTTATTGTTACAAGAACAGTCACAATGGGTCTCAAATTGAAAAGCAATTGGTTCGAAAGTTTTTGGTAGCACTTTTGAGTGTAGGTTTCGTCAAGATAGCATGATTTGAATATCTTAATAAACAAATCCTTAATAAACACTATTTCCTACTACGAAAGGTTACTCGATTTTACAAGGATTTGAGTCATAGCCAGAAAAATACTCGCCTTAATCAAATCGTGGAAATTTGTACTCGAACTGGACTCGACAACGAACTATTTAAAGGTGGATCCAACAATTAGAGTTGAAATATATATCAAAGAAACTTTAAANGGTAGCACTTTTGAGTATAGGTTTCGTCAAGATAGCAGTTCAAACGATTTGAATATCTATTCTAAATGAACAAATCCTTAATAAACGCTATTTTCTACTACGAAAGGTTACTCGATTTTACAAGGATTTGAGTCATAGCCAGAAAAATACTCGCCTTAATCAAATCGTGGAAATTTGTACTAGAACTGGACTCGACAATTTAAAGGTGTATCCAACAATTCGAGTTGAAATATATCATAGAAACTTTAAACACACCTGGTACAACGCAGCTGTATACACTAAGCAACTTAGAACAATCCTCTTTTTCCAACTTCCACCTCATCGTATAATGTAGAACAGTTTGGCGACAAGCACTGTTCTTTTTGTCTGATAAATTGTGTCCAATTGTTTGAGTGAATCGATCATTGCCAACCAATATCTTTAGATCTGCGATAAAACATTTTTTTTATCTTTATCTGTGACGCAAGGAAAAGCGCTTGAGAACGGTTTTACTTGCGAAAACACGTACAACGTTTATACTACGGTTGCATTCTATTGAAAACATCCTTGTAGTCGGTATTCAGGAAGTGGCCGAGTTTGGTTAAATCCGCTTGCAGTAGAGTAATGCTACTCATCCGGCATTATCGTAACTTTGCTCAACTTCAGGCAGAAATAATTGCGTTAAAAATGTTTAAAATAATTAAATTATAGTTGTTTACGATCCCTAAACTCGACCGGAACTCGAATGTCAGTGGTAGAGTCTAAACTAGGTCA